>LKNJ01001185.1:106237-271399 GCA_002120245.1 Maccullochella peelii
AAAAAAGTGATTAGAAAATGCATATAAGTACATACATGTGTGGCAGTTAGTGTGGATATATTTCTTTTATTAATTTAATTTACATTATGAAGCAATATTTGTAGATCCTGCCATATTTATTACATGTGTATTTAAAGTATTAGAGGATATTTGAGTAAGATCTTCTTTTTTAGTTCATTTGGAGTAAAGTACAATCATAATAATATTTGGACATAATTTCCATAAAACATAATTATGCGAAAATACTCAAATATTTAGACCCCAAACCAAATACATCGTTGTGTGTGTGTGTATCTAAAATGATTAAAAAAAAAAAAGCCTTTCTCTATTTTTTTTTTTTTTTCCATAAACTGCTTTTTTTAATGGCTTTTGGCGAGAGAGGGGAGTGACGTCACAGGCATCGCTGGCTTTCAATTAGTGCGTTAGCAGCGAGGTGTGATGCCTAATTAACACACACACACGCGCGCGCGCGCGCCATTATGGAGAGGATGTTCTTTCTTACAGCATCGTGAAAATAGGCCACTCTGCTTCCATCCACAAATCACAAACACCGCTCAATGAACAGCTACAACAGTTACAGCTGCAGGTTGTTTACAGAAAGGCGGAAAATGCAGATAAAGATATTATACACATAATTACATGCGTTACATTTTATTTTACAACTGCTTTCTGAAAAAAGGTCTCCTGTAAACCAGAGAGGGGTGAATTATAAGCAGGCTTTGGACGCTTGCCAGAGTCAAAACATCCATTAGTGGAGATCACTTTGCTGTTTGTACGTTTGCAGGCCGCGACACACACGTTTTAACACGAGTTCACGAATTCACACCTACTGACGACTTTCTCGTTTATTGATGTATTTATTTTAAGCTTACAGCCTTTGAATGTTTTTAGGTTTGTGCTTAACATTTTTTCTTCCTTTTCCTGTCTGAATATATCTGAATTATCTGGCTACAGAAATGTGCCCAAATCAAGTCTGTGCGTGTGTGTGTGTGTGTGTGTGTTTTTAAATGTTTGTAAAAATGCTAAAATTAGACTTTATTTTTTGAATTGCATGAAATTTGAGTAGGATGTCTGTAGCTGCTACAGTGGACAAAATAATTGTCACGTAATAATCGTTTTATATTATGTCAATTGTGTATTGTGTGTTTCAATTGTGCTGTCCCTCTAAATGTTATCAAATGGTTATAATCATTATTATTACTGCAACGGTTTATTTATTTATATTTCCCTTTTTTCTGTTATTCAGGTTTCTCTGTCAGGTGTTAATTTTAGCTTTTCACAAAGCTTCTGTGATTTAAAACATACTGAGCACTGCTGACTGTAAATTATTAATTATTATTATTATTCTTTTAATTGATATCTGATTGCATTTCCTGGATGCAGGCCGTGCAGAGACCAGTACAGCAGAGAAAGCAGTGACACACTATAGAGTATAGCTATTAAAACCCTATACACTAATGCATGAAAAATGAAGAAGAAAAAAGACATTAGTTATGTCCAAACTGACTATAGGTACCGCTGACCCTCAAGTCTCTGTAGGGAAATTACACTCAAGTTTTCGTTCAAGGTAACTTGGCAGCAATACAGTGAAAAATGTTCTACTTTAATAGATTGTCAGGAACATAAAAGGCTGTAAATGCTGCAAAATGTGAGCGGAACAGTCGCGTTCACAAAAAGGATCCAGAAAGGATTTTAAAATGATTTCCAGAAGTAATCGATTAGTTCCACACAGCGTGCTGCTGCTGCGTGGTCGCTTGATTTTTCGTGTGTGTGTGTGTGTGTGTGTGTGTGTGTGTAGGTGAGAAAGAGAGAGAGAGAAAGGAAGATGTAATATCTGGGTTTTCCTAATTTTCTTGCATTGAGAGCTGTAAGCCAGTTTTAAGTCACGCGCAGAGTCATCAGTGTTATTTCATATTCACCTGGGAGTTGGAGGAATAGCTCATCTTCATTTCCGGTGCTTTTGTGTGTACTTTCTGGAATAAAACAAGAAAAAAATGACTTGGGGATAGGAAGAAAAGTCCACTAAAATGTGCCAAAAGACGCATTTAAAATTGGTAGGCTGAATAACCCACGAACATTTCATTCCCCCCCCCTCTCTGGAAAATCCCTGGAAAACACCCCTACGTGGGAAATGTGCCTTCTAGGTCACTGACATCCCCAAACGAGTCCTGTTTGCTCAGCAGGGTCGTTCAGTCGGAGCTTTGCACCTGCAGCTTCACTGACTCTGCACCAGAGTGAGGCTCCAGAGATGCTGCTGCAGACTCTCGGCGGTCCCGTTTCAAATTAGAGCATGTTATAGTTTTGTGTCTCACAGCTCAGTCTCAGATCTCTCCACATGTCTTCTAACCATTTCCGCGTCTCATTCATTCATGACTGGGGGGGGGGGGTGAATGGGCGAGGACAAGTATATGTTTCCACCTGGATTCACCTGTTCAGTGTAAGTAGCCTACAGAGTCATGTTTTACTGCAGCCCCGATTCATGTCTTCATTTTTGGGGACTAATGTCGCCTTTGCGTCGTCATCCGGCCTGGACCCTGTACGCGTGAGTTATGCAGTTCAGGGCTTCAGTGATGAAGCAAAATACAGTGAGTAGTCCCTTGCACGTGTGAATGTGTGTTTCTCTATAATAAAACTGATGCACAGAGAAATAGTTTGCAATAGAAAGTCCAAAAATATAGTAAATAAACAGGAAACTTCTCCAGGGCTTCCCCACTGTCAGCTACAGTTTGACGCAGCAATCTTCATACATTCACTGTAAATATATACTCAATAGCCTAGAAAATGTTAAGTAATCATTATAACGAATACTATAATAAGAAATAAAAACGTACACGCATGATAGGGAGGTCTGGCTTCCCACTCACACATATTAAACCGGCCTTATGTAAGAACTCTGCTGGCACCGTACGGTGTAATCCCAGGCTGCAGGAAGCCGCACGGTGCTGGGTTAATGTATATACAATAATCAGCTTTTGCTTTTTTACATGCTCCCCACCATGCTTAGGCTTTTCAGCGTATGTTGACAGCAAACAGGCCAAACACAACACCGTGCTGTGAAAGGTTGCACCGCCCGAGGCCACTCTGACACCACCACAGGCCGGAGTTACACAGTATAGACCCATGCAACATTATAATTACACTACACATACAATCTACAATGAGACGCCTTATAGCTAAAGTGAGCGGCAGGGTTTACTATACTATGGTGCAACATGAACTTATGTAATACTTTAGGGATAACAACAGAGCATATGGCTGATCCGGGGTCAGCATCACTGAAAAGATTCAAATTTAAATTCAGCTTTACTTTAGTGGCATCAGAGTCACTAAACCTTTGTTGCTAAAGCAGAACTTAAAGTAAAAAAAAGAACCTCTCATTAGTGTGGTATTTTCTGGGAGTCACCTCTTAATCAAAATGTAGGTTAAATGGGCAGGATGAGAGAGATGAGAGAGAGAACAATGCGGATCCTCATTGTTTAGTAAAATATTAACATTAATACCAATAAAGATGACTGAAAACTAATCAAAAGACCTTCTAGTAGACAGGAAAGATGAAAGGCCACTAAACTCGGTGCTGAAATAGCTGACTGCTGACATCTATGAAGACAAACTCCCTACACATATAGTAACCTGTCTCGTGCCAAACAAAAGTGGCTGCAGCCACAAGTGAAACTACACGTCTGTGCTGCTGCCATCAGATGATGTTCAGCCTTTATCTCAAATACTGCTGCGCAACATTCATTTAAACCTTAAACTGATCTGAGAACATAACAAAGCCTCACTGGGATAAAATGTAGATAGATTTAGTCTTTAGTCGGCCTGTAGATCCTCACTTATTTCACAATAGGGTTAAACACATAATACAGTTTGTTGGAGCCTAAACGCGCCTGCTCGCCATATAAACCCTCTCCTGCAGGTTTTTGTTTAAACTCAGACTAATTTGCCACAAAATCACTCATAATACAAAACACGGTTCTTACTGTTTCTTCCTCAGATGCAGCAGGGTGGGTTGCACTGGGCTTTGATGAGCTCCTGGTAAGCAGCGGTCCCTCCGGACGCGCAGCATGCTGGGAGCCAAGTGAGCGCGTTCATGAGCGGCGTATTGAGCTTTGTGGCGACGGCGCATCGTGACGTCCCTCCGGCCCCGTCCATTTTTTTTTCATCTAACGGGTCCTCTTGTCTTTTTCCGCGCATATCGTCACACGGCTGTCCTCCACATCCACAGCCCCCGTCCTCCCCTCACCAAACAGGAGAGTTGGGGCTGTCCGCCTGGATGGCTACATCTCCACCACCGTTGTCTCCAAATGGTTTAACATCTCATTTGTCCAAAATCATATACGCCGTCCAAAGCCCACCCCCTCGTGAGTCAGTGAGGTAACATTGTTCCCACCCTCTGAGATTTTTGATATTATGCAAGACGACCGATGTAATTATAATAAGGACCTACGGCAGCGCCTCTCACGCCCCCCAACAGGCTCATGAAGAAGTGCATGGTGGCACCATCATTCATTCATCCACCAAACATCACTCTAAGTCCTATAGGGGCTTTCAGTCGGTGTGTGTGTTTCATCTGCATGACTGTATCATGTTATCTCAGTAATATTCATATAATATGGAGATATTATATCATATTTCTACTCCTAAGAATGTAGCATATTAGTGTGCTCATTAAAGTACTGCAGGATCATGAACATGGTCCCACTTTGGGCTATTTCCAGTGGATATTTAAGCCTATAATCTTTGCTGTCATATTCTATCCTTATAGTAGACTACCTGTTAAATTTATTGTAGGCCAATACAGGGATTTAAAGTCACGACTTAACTAACAGGCTCTATAATTTTCAGATGGTTAAATGTGAAAAGTCATGTCTTTGTATTTGGCTTTCTCACCTAGAATTGACACATCTCAAAGATGTCATTGACGTCTGCAGCTGAAACGTGTAGAGACAGACTGGAGAGGCGCGCGGGCTTGGTTAATTATCATGATAATCACACCAGAAATCTTTTGAGTCCATGAAAGACGAATCCTCTCTAACGTTATTGTATAAGGTCTCAGTCTTGTCTGTATGCATAGCCATAGACGTGCTCATCATTTGCATTAAATAAAGTGAACTCAGTCATGTTTATATGTCTAGACTACATCAGTGTGTGGAAATGCCTTCACACACAGGCCGCACTGCAAACATATATTAATGTCCTACTGTTACGTTACAGATAGTAAATATACCTTTTTGTACCACTTTGTAATAAAAATTAGACATGGTTTATAAAGGGTTTATAGGTTGTGACTAATGGATTTATTAATGTTAATAAATCATTAACAAAAACTTTATGGATCAGTTGTAAACCATTAATAAGAACACATTTTGGGTGGCCAGTTTGTGAAAATGCCTTTGACTGATTGGGCCATGTGACCACTTACCTGCCAGTAAAACAGTTGCAGAGGTTCTGGACTAAAATCCATTTATTAACAACTTTTTAAGCCTTTATTACCAACATTTATGACAGCATTGTTACATTATTAGAGATTTGTTTCACAATATGGCAACCCAAAATCTGTTATTAAAGGCATAAAACTGATAAGGATTTATCAACCATTAATAAAGCCATTAGTTAGCCTACAGCTTATAACCTGTCTATTAAGTGTTTATCAGTGAGGTGAAACTGTTAGGCTATGTTTTACTAATGAAAATGGCTTTTATGGCTTTGGCTGTCAAAAAAAGAGGTTCCCTCGTAATGTGTTGTTAAGGTGTTGTGGAACATCTTGATTCAAGTGAAGATGGCAGCCATTTTGGCAGATTTTCTCAATAAACGAAGGACTGGCAGAGCTGAAACATGCTGTGCTTTGTTATGGATATCAACACACACTGTTGCCACTTTCTCTTTGCTGTACGCATGGGAACCAGATCCACACACACTTTTACTGAGCTGTGATGAGATAACTCAAGTTCATTATAGGCGCGCTCACACCAACAGCTGCGCACGCCTCGTTGCCAGGAAACCGTTGTAATCGCCCATGACTGTAAATACCAACTGGCAAAGGCGTGGTCATTTTTCATTCAGTATACTTTACAGTTTAAAAAGTCACCATTATGCTAGTACAAGTACTGTACTTAAGTACAAATTCAAGGTACTTGTACTTTACTTGAGTATTTCCATTTTACGTAGGCTGCTTCTACTCCACTACCCTTCCTGTCCACTGAAAACCATGTATCTCCAAATCTGGTGATTTTGAATATGAATGTTTCTGACAGACTGAAGGATAAAGTTCCTTTATGGGTCGAGAAAATTCTCCTACTTCTTAAGCTACATAATTTATTTAAAAAAAACCTTGGATTAGCTGGAAAATGGATTGTCATAAAGGGCTGTTTTTCTGAGCTCATGAAAAGTTGACTTTCTAGAGATACGTGGTTCTCACAGGACAGCGATGCTACAAACATGATGATCTTATAGAATATGATGGGGATCCCTCAACACTGTAGCCCACAGAAGAGTAAAAATATATAGTGGTAGAATTACAATATAGAGAAACAAAGACAGGCTACAGTACACAACCAAGAACTAGCACAGAATAGTACAATGAAGTCGCCTGTAGGCTGAAAAAACTGCAAAAGATCAGAGACGACTTTTTGTAGCCCCTCCTAGTATAGAGTCTAGGCCTATAGCTGCAGTAGACCAACAGAAGTTAAAGAGTTTCAATAATGTGTCTATAGAAGTAGTTCAATATCAAAAATAAAAGTACTCTTTATGCAGAAAAAGATCTCTTTGAGTGAGAGAATGTGAAAGCTGCATTTTACTGTTGTGGTTGGTTGAGATGGAGAACATTTCAACTATTTTATACAACACCTCATATTTTATTTGTCAATCGTATGTCTTATAGTAAAACCTACAATATTGATCTCTGAGATGTAGAAGGTAGTATGTATACAATGGATATACTCAGGAGGTAAAGTACAAGAAGGCTACCTCAAAGTTGTACTTCAGTGCAGTACTTTAGTAAATTCTAGTTGCATATACCTACATTTATTACATTTGTCATAAGATAAAATAAAAGATTTTGGCTCTAACCTGTCGTGTGCCAACGTACAGTAAGAAAGTCTTTTAGTTAACTTCATTGTGACATTTAGAAGTAAGTTATGTTGCCATGGTAACGACAACAGAATCCAACCTATGTTGCCATAGAGCCATTTCTGAGAAAAAGTACTATTTTTTCCACTTAATTAGTTTCCTACAAAGTAGGAGTTAGTTATTGTAACGCACTGCTCAGGCCGTGAGAAGCAGACAGTCTTTTGGTTGGTGGGTCACAGTCTGTCTCAGACCCTCCGACAGCAGTAAAGCATCCTCACCATCCCTCCATTGTTTTACTGCTGCCAGCCCAGACACCATGCAGGCTTCACTGAACAGAGAGGCGGCACACTTCGCGACAAGACCAGCTTTTTTATGCACGTTCACGAGCAACGTGTCGGTACAGTTGATGCGTACAAAACCTCACCTGTTCTTACTGTAAATATGGGCTGTAATGCTTTTGCCTGACCACAAGGATTCAGTGTGTGTATTTGTGCCCATGCACGCAGGGACCTGGCACCCTTTCACCCCCACGTCGCGCCAATATTCAAATTGGGATTCTCTGATTTGAATAGGAGCTTAATGAGACGTGGTGGTGTATAATAAATGAAAGAGGAGGGGGTCCTTCATGAGATGGAAGGCGGAGTTATTTCAGAAATGTTGCAAGACTTTTTTTAGAAATTAGAAGTTTTTACATATTAAACTTTTTTTTTTAAAATGTGATAGTTCCTTTGACCCCAGCGTATTGTAAAGAATAAAATAGGCTATGTAGAAGTTCAGGAGAATATATTTGCTGTTAAAATGCAATATATTTTACTGGTGCGTTAGCATGAGCTAGCCAGTGGCAAACTCCTCAGAGGATTGCTTTAAGTCAACTGGTGGTCTATGAAGAGGACCACCAGTAAGCTCTTCGTCACTCTCTGTTGTCAGAGGGCTCCCTGTGTCAGATATGTTGGAGATAATTTATATAATGTAAACAGTCAAAGTGAACACAGATCACAGTCTTTGCTGTCATGAGAAGCTGGAGAACTGGTGCAAAAAATCAGACGTTGCAGACGACAAGTATTTATTTATTTGAAAGCTTTTGCACTCAAGTGAAATTTTAAATTCTAGTTTTTGTTACTGCTTCTCTCCACGGGGTCTGTTATGCAGCCCCGCACTTTACTTGACACGATGGACTCAGGTTTTCTCTCTGATTTCCTGATTATAGGGAAGAGTGATGATATTTCAGGTATATATACCTGTAGTAGTATACTACAGGACACCAAAGGTGAGAGGTTGTAAGTGTTCAGATTGTGACGCTGCCTTCGGGACCCTCTTGTGTCTCCTCCTATAGTTGACTTATACCCTCAAGGGGAACAAGATTTGTCTTTTCTGTGGACATGTGAATGAGCAGTCTCACTAATAGCTTCAGTTAAACATCTTGATGAACCTTGAACATGCTCACATCCTCCTTGTTACAACTCACGAGGCCATATGAAGTGTATTCCTGTTTATTGTTTTTATTGTTTATTAAAGGATCTTCGTTACCCAAAAAAACAAAAGACGAGAAATGCAGCAAGTCTTCTTGTGGTCCACATATAACACATAGAACAACTACACTGAACATTTAAATAAAATGCCAGACTAAGAGACCAATACATTACAGTATTGAGCACAAAAATATATTTCCTTGACCTGTGTGTAACAAGGTAACTGATGTGACCACTATACAGGCATTTCTTGTTTTTGTTGTTTTTTTGTTTTTTTTAGAAGTGAACAGTAAGGTTTTAGTCGACTGAATAGATATTGCTGGCTCATATGAATGCATGTTTAAAAAGTGAAAGTAAACTCTGCTGATAACCTGAAGTGCATTTGAATGACAGAACAGACAGATACTAGTGGGCTACTTATTATTCCTGTAGCTGATATAAAAGTTAACATGGATCCCCAGACTATATATATATATATATTTTAATTATCAGCTAGAAATGATGTCAGTGTGAGATATTGTGATGTCAGTTTCTAAATAGTATAAAAGTATTTTGTTTACAAAAGACCATGAATGATTTATCAATCACACATTCTTTGACATTTTATTATAAAAGACATGAGGTTAGTATTTGGACCAGTTTGGACAACTTAATCACTTGTATGTTATAAAAGAAGGTATACACTGTAAAACGTAGGCCTACGGGACTTTAAGTTCATCATTAACTCTCCCAAAAAATAATGAAAGAAATAAAATGAGACAATGATTCTTGATTTTAAAAAACATTTTGATTCATTTGTATTTTTATAGAACAGTGGCTACTTATGTTTTTGTAAAGTAATATGATGGTATTTAAAATAATCAGATTTTATGAAGTACTGGATGTTTCTTAAACTCAGTCTCTTCTCTTACTCACTCTGGGAATTTTCCACAAAGCTGTTTTTTCAATTGTAAAATCAACAAGTGAACAAAAATAAACCTAATTTGAGGACATAAAGTGAATGAAATGAAATGTCATTATGGGTTGAGATTCAACAGGCTTTTTGTTTTGAGCTCTTTCTCGACTCTGAGACCAACAGGTGAACTTTAGCCACAACTTAACTGGACAACTGGGTGACTGGTTTAGATAAATACAGAAACAGTTTGATTGGCTGCATTACAACTTTTTAAGTCCTGTTCTAAATAAATAAAGTTTTATATAATAAAGTTGAAGTAAAAGTTTTATGACAAATAGTTGTTTCTGTGTGCACATATAGCCAACGAATTATGATCTTTAGCAGAGCCTTAGAGGTTTTATTACAGGATTTGATTTTTTAAAATCATTTGTCAGCATTCAGTAAATAAACTAACCGCACTGTCCTCTTTTTATTTTCTACTATTAAGGTTTATGCACAACCGCATTTTCAACGATCGATCCTTTGAAATTGAATCTTCAATTCCAGTTAAAAACACAAATTATTTTGCTCATTTTCAAGGTATTTTTTTTCAAATGTCATGTTTTTCTAAAATAACGCATTTCGGAACAGATTGTCCGACTATTATTTAGAATTTATTTTGAATCGCTTTTATTTCTCGTCTCCGGACGTTCATGAAGTTCCAACAGAAAAAAGCCAAAACTCAATCAGATGAATTAGGCTACACCACAGTCAAAAAGACATTCCCTTTATTTTCATGTTTTTGGCTAAAACTGGCGATTATAGCTCATATTTTCAAATACGAATCGCTCAGATTGTATACTCTTGTAATTTTTTGATTGCCCATTAACCATGACTGGTAAATTGTTTAAGACGCCAGCACACGGAGATGTAACTTATAGCCTACAACTGCTCGTTTTATAAACTAAAATATTGGTTGAAGAAACATTAAGACACTGTAGAAAATATTTACAGCTGTTGCAGGCTTTGAAATTAGGTTTTATCTTCAGGTATTGGGAAATTGTGTTTCTAATGTTCAAAGCATCATAAATTTAAACTCAGACTTATCGATCTCGGTTAGATGAGGAATTTGTTTTGTTTTTTGCATAATAGGGTTAAAATTCAGCGCAGGTCTTCTGGGACCTGCTGCGGCACAAATCTGGGCTGCAGATGACAAATCTTTCCTGCGACGTTTTAGATTTTTATGCACATTATATTCTGAACCGGCCTTCTCTGAATGTTCAGTCTGGTCTGGTGTGTAGGTTTTATCAGCAGAATTGGATATTTCATAGCTTTAGTAATCAAACAGGTAAAGGGGTTTAAATCCCTTAAATCCTCTGCCGCAGCATGTGATGTGTTTGCTTATCAGCTGCCAGTAAAATCAGATGGTTTAATACGTTTTTACTGCGTGAACACTAATAAATATATCAGTGAGATGTTTCCTCGTGGTTGGATCACCGCTGTTCCTGGAGCAGCTAATAATAGGAGATCAGTGCAGAAAACAGACCGTCACAGCAGGATGAATGTTTCTGATGTTTCTCTGTTCTCCTGCTGCCATCATGTGGACACTTTGAGTTTTACATCCACACCAACGTGGATTATTGAATCCTGACTATCTGCTGCCGCACGTGGACAATCAATGTACAGTCAAGGCATCTGGACTAAATGAGTAATAATCTTCAACTGCTATTATACAAACACCAGTGGTGGAAAGTACTTTTACAAGTTCTGCACTTAAGCACAATTTTGAGGTGTTTGTACTTTACTTGAGTATTTCCATACTCCACTACGTTTCAGAGGGAAATATTGTACCTTTTACACCACTACATTTATTTGACAGCTGTTACTTTTCAAATTAAGATTTTACATTAAAACATATTATCAGCATATATACACTTTTTTAAAGATTAAACCAGTAGCTGGTCTAGTTTGTCTCAGATGTCTGAGTATGTTATGGCCTGAGGTGCACCGTCAGGAGATGCAAACCAGGCAAATGTTTAGACCCCCACCCAAAAATAAAAACTGGGGATACGGGGCCCCCGATGGCCTCTCATATTGGCACTCCACAGGCTTCTTTGCCTGGGGCCCCCCAGAGTCTATACAGGATACCTTTTCCCCATTCTTCTCTTACTGTATATTCCTCTCATTATTGAATGTAATATGCCACCATCTCTCATTATCTGTTTCACAATTCAACTAATTTTGCCACACAATTCTTTTCTTATAGTCATTTTATATAACAGTCAGTAACACACAGAGGTCTCTTAAATCAGACAGTAGTTACATCTCATTGCATCTCATTGAACGAGAGATATAGTTCATCTTTGTGAAGGTCTCCTAGATTATGTACAACTTCTTTTAGCTGTTTTCCTCAAACTAATGTTCTTATACATAAACCAAATATTTGGTAACTTTTTAATTAGTTAGTCTATGATGGTTTTAAAAGAATGCCTGATGATTCATGGAGCTGAAAAGACTTATGAGGTCTGGTCTTGTGGCAAAAGGGACAGTTAGTAGGTTTGGTACACAGCAGAACAAACTATATTATTTGTTAAACATGTTTTTTTTTTTTTGTATAGGCAGGCTGTTAAACGGACACTATGGCAATATTTCAAATATAAAAGTTGATTATATAAATGTAAATTATGTTTTTAGCTTTTTCTACAAGCATGTGAAATAATATCAAGGTGTAAACATGAATATTCCATTTTATGAAGCATTGAATGAAAGGGACAGAATGATTTTGTTACTGGTTGGTAACCTTGTTTTATCTTTGGTTCATGTTATTTGGTCCATATTCAAAGATTCTTCAGAGGACTGAGCCAAACACGGCTGCTTTATCTGTGAAATCACTTGCAACTGACTTATGAGGTTTCTCTCTTTGTAGGTCTGCATGTTCATGGCCACATTTATCAGTGAGAATACGTTAATGAAAAACACAAACTCCCACAAAGTGATTTGTTGAGGCCTCATTGCTCACAGAGGAGAGCAGGCAAAAGTCCAGAAAAGGAAAAAAGCCAAAGAGGAAATTTTAAATGTGTGCTGCATTGTGTCGAGCTGCCTTCCTCTCTGAGAACTTTTTCATGTAAAACTGGTTTCTTGGCTTTGATCATGATGCTTACTTGATACAAACCAGTTTCTTTGGAGGTAACAATAAATATACTATTTCATTACACTGGCCTCAGTAAGGGTGCATGAGTCTACAGCCATGCTAACAGCTCTCTTAGCTTTGAGCTAAATGCTAACATCGACATGTTAACATACTCACAGTTACAATGCTAACATGCTAATGTTTAATGTTTACCTGTTCAGCATCTTACTTTAGCGTGTTAGCATGCTAACATTTGCTAATTAGCAGTAAACAAAGTACGGCTGAGGCTGATGGGAATATCATTAGTTTTGCAAGTATAAATCAAAGTATTGGACAAATTAAAATTTTGACCTGATGATGGATCGTGGAAAGTGGAATTTATAGAAAGTGAAGGGATCATCAAAGTTGTTACAATTCACCCTGAAGGGGATATTGATGTACATATAACATTTCATGGCAATCCACCCAAAAGTAAAACCCCAAATGTCAACCTCATGGTGGCGCTAGAGAAAAGGTCAGTACCAAAGTCAGTAGGAGTCATCCTCTGGGGAACATGACTGTCAATACAAGCAGTGAACCGACCGACAGACATGACAAACTCTAGCTTTGCCACTGGCATAGCTAAAACGTGGCTTTGTCCCAATTACACTGACTGAGGCACAGTTTTTGTCTTTGAGTCTAATTTGACAAAATTATTACAAGCATTTTCCAGATCTTTCAACCATATCACACAGTCTTCGTCAGTGGCTGGAGGTGCTCAGTTGTCATTGAGATGGATCTGTTGACATGCGAGCTCAGTAGCTGTACTCCACTTATTAGCTGAAAAAAAGCAAATAAGTGGACCTTCATTTCAAACTACTATTTACAAGATCAATCAATAAATCAATCAGTTAATTGCTTTTTTGACCCCAAAAGGCAGCAGTGAAACATAAAAAACACAAAACACATACAGTACAAACAGAAATACAACGATACAAATAGAAATCGGTACAAAAAGAGTGTGCAGTGCATAAATTAAAACAATTTATAAATTAAATTATTAGTAAAAATATAACATTTTTAAGATATGTAGAATTTGGGTGCTTGATGTGCTCATATCACCTTTTCCTCACATTCCTCAAGAATTAACTTCATGCTTAACTAATTACTAATTAAACATTTTTTCTAAACTGTATGCATGTAATTTTATTTTATGTAACTTGTAGATATATCGTGTCTTAACAAGATATAGAATCAAGACTAGCCTATTTGTCGTTACAGAAATTGAATCCGTGCTAGAAGTAGCTCTAGTCTCCATGATAAAATTAGATCATGAAAGAGTAACATGATGGCAGCGTGGAGTGTGTGTGTGTGTGTGTGTGTGGGCAGCAGAGTGGGGTAGACCTGCATGGAGAGCACTTTGGCTTGTTTTTGTCATTACCACGGTGACTATAAAGCACATTTCCAGGCGTGCAGACGGGATACGATGACTCCTCAGGTTTGGTCGGTCCTGAGGATGGAAATGCATTTGTCAAACAATAAACTTGCTTGTTATGCTACCCTTTGTTCAGGTTGCACATGTGAACAGGATGACTGAGTTTAATCATGGATAGTGATGTAAACATGCTGTAAACTGGTGGAATATCCTATAAAGAGTATCCTATCCCTTTGCAATTACAACATTTCACCGCTTACAGTTACAGTTTCTGCAATTTAACTAGTTTCATAACATTGTATATTGATCGCAATATGGGCTTCAGTGTGTAGCTCAAGGACACTTCAACAGAAGGGGCTTAAGGATCAAACACCAACCATTGCAATTAACCTATTCTACCAACTGATCTAGAGCCACCACGCTAAATACTTCAAACAATTTAACTGTAAACCTTTCCTCATCTGGTGATATTTAACAGATGCCCAGTCTGTTCTTTCTGGAGTTTCTTCAGCTGAACTTTCCCTTCCTTTGCTGGCTGATCCCTCTGCCCTCTTCGCCCTGCATTTCATTTCTTATGTCTGCCTCTGGACACTATTAAGCTACAGACTTTGAGTTTTTACTTACAGCTGGACTTCATTCAAATGATTTCTATGAACTTTTTTAAAACTTCCAGGTTATCTAAGGATTCCTGCAATCATGAACTGCTTTTCTTTAGGTCCCTTTAACATGGTTTCTTTACTCCACAAGTGCAGACCTGGCTCTTCTTCTCCTCTGCTGTTTAACTATTGTACTTCACTGTTCTCCTGGGCAATAGAGATGTAACTGGGTGTTGTGAGATCTGTCTATGAATCCAACAAATCAAACCAGCCTTTGATACTGTGTTTCTAATCCAAGATGTCCCTTATGAGGCATTTTTCCAAGATGTCATGTGTTTTATCTCTGTCAGCCTCTCTATTCCCAGTAGTCCGCAGCGCTGGGTCTGATACAACATTTGTTTTTAAACTAGGACACAAGTCTGCCTAGAAACCCAGAGGAAAGAAGAATAATGTGGGCAGGGCTTTAATAGAAATGCAACGTTTTTAAAAGCAGTTTTTTAACTCTCTGGAGAGTCGGTACACATCATTGTGATATCAGTTACAGGAGGAACTAATGCAGCCATTCTCAACCAGTGGGCCAGGGCCCAATGGTGGGCCTCAGAGCGGCATCTAGTGGGCCGCAGAAGCAGTGGTACTGTCAAATGGTGAGATTAAACTTTTTTTTTTTTGGTAATTTACAAAGCTAGTTATTTTTATATCCAAATGTGCTCAAGAATTCACATAAATGAATAACTTAAAATTAAAATGCATAATTTCAATGACCAGTTACGTTAAAATATCACCAGCCAATCACCACACATGATCAGGTTGAGACAAACGTTCGTATGCAGTGACACATCATGGATCGGTTTTTGAAATGAAAAGGTGATGTGGCAGACAACCCTGCGCCATAAAAGCTCCAAAGCGTGTGGTGAGGAAATATGACCCTAAATACAATAAATTTGGAATCCTATTGAAAGTACAGTGTGTTGAATTTGGTGTAATCCTGTCAAATGAGGCGCTAAAACCATCGAAGCTCCAGAGACACTTAAACACAAAGCACCCGGGATGTTATGGGTTTTTTTCTCATTTATTTGGGAAGGTGGTCCTTGGAAATTTTTTAACAATCACAAGTGGGCCTCAAGTTACAAAAGGTTGAGAACCCCTGCATTAAAGTACAGCCTTGCTCTGAAAACAAGTCTTCGATAAGGTTAAAACTGGACTATTTGTTTGTTCGCCTTTTGCTGAACTGGACACCACCCACCATTGATCAATCCGACTGTATGACTCATGTCAGGCATCCTAACCCAGCAGGTTGTTGGGCTAACATCAGAGGCGTTGTGGAGGATGTTTTGACCTTTCGTTTCCGTCTTCCTGCAGGGCTGAAGCTGATCAAAGGCAACTCGACCCCTCTGAAGATGCCCGCACTGCCCCGGCCTCTGGATACAGTGCAGCTGAAGGACATCGTGTGTTACCTCTCGTTGCTGGAGGGCGGGCGTCCCGAGGACAAGCTTGAGTGTGAGTGTCAACCCCTTATCACATGACTTTCGGTTCCACAGTTGATATACAACAAGCATCCGAGGGTTCAGTAATGTGTAGAGAGTAGATAAGTTCATAGGTTTATGAATCGCAGAGATACAAGAAACACTGTGAATCTAGAATACACACAGAAAGATAAAATACACAAACAAGCCAACTGAGCCACCAGAAGTAATGTCACCAGTGGAGTTGAACCTCAGTGGCTGGCACAGTAGCCTGTAGCTGTCTAGATAATCTAATCTGATCTGGTCTAAGAGCTGCCCTTTGCCCTCTGTTTTAAGAAAAAGCCAAAACATTCAGACTGATTCTTTCTCTAAGGGAGGTGTGGTGATTTTAGCATTACCTGGTGCTGGTCAGTGATTTTTATCCTGTGTGGAGCGCCAATGTGGGTCATTACCACATCTCAACTGGGCACAGACAGACCTCTGGTCAGGTTAAGGGTGACATGGATGGTAAATACACTTAACCTTGTAAAGCCCAAACATAGAAAAAAAAATTGGCAAACATTTTATTTCACCTTTCAGATGTTGTAAAAATTAAAGAAAAAAATGCATATGAGTATTATATTGTAGTAGATAACCTGAAGGAATAGACAGGGTGGTGCACAAAGTGTTCAGGGTCGAGAGCTACCTATTTTCCAGGCTAAATAAATTCACTGCAAATTAATCCTAATCCTATTTACACATTCCACTGAATTCACACAATACTGTCTGGCTCGCCTATTATGCTCTCTGCTTATCATACTAAAATGAATACATGCATCCCCGCAGAACATTCTCACCTGTTTCTGCCCAATGCGACAAGCAGATATTTGGGCAAACAAACAAAGCCCAGAAAAATGAGCCCAGGCTCAGTTAAATGTATTGTTTTCTTTTAACTCATAAGATACAGATAGTTTCAAATATTGCATCCAGAAATAATGTCTCCATTTATTCAATTCTGGTCTAAACTCAAAATGTTAACAGATAAAACACATTTAGAACATAGTTTATAGTGAATCGTCAAATACATTATATTTCTATTAGTATTTTGTTCCATATTTGAACATGTGAGAAGACCATCGTTCCCATGAATGTGTAAGGTGCACATGCTATTTAGACTACCAACCAACCTCATCCAGATATGTAGAATTGCAATGCAGTCATAACAAGCTCAAAATCTAATTTGATGAATGTATTCCACAATAACTAAAGGCATTTTACTTACTTAAATCTTAAAAAACAAAGAGATGAGCTTGAAGGAAAGTTTACAAGTTGTGTGAGTTCATGGCCGGGCCTATAAACACATTTTATATCCATTAGCATTGCGAGGTTAAACAATAGGACCCCACAGGGTTAATCAGACTGTACATTCTCAGCTTCATTTTTGATCCTGATTGATCATTCCTGTTTCTTAATTTTATTGTCTATTCCCAACCAGGGGTACGTCTGCAGTTACCAGGGGCTGCGTGGAAAATTGGGAACCTCAGCCAACTTGAAAAAATAGAAATTATGATTTGATAATATAATATATCCCCATATTTGTGTTTAGGAGAAAAATCAACACACAAGTAAGATGACAAATTTGTGTACTATGGTAGTCTGACTGCCTCAGTTTTCCACCAACCTGAATCAAGTCTAAATTGATTAAGACGGCAGAAAGACGAGTAAAGATACTGTAAAAATGGTTGATTGTTTCAACCATTTTTACAGTATCTTCCCTTCTATCAAAGGGGTATAATAAAGGGGTACTTAGGCCCATCTGATAGGGCTGTGGGGGTACGTCGGACAAAAAAAGGTTGGGAACCACTGGACTATGTTCTCCAGTTGTGATTGGGCTCTGAGGAACTGTGCTCCACCCACTGAGCTTTATCTCAACCAATGAGGTTATTTCTGTCTCCGTTTCATCAGGTTCTGAGAAATGATTATCCAAATAAAATCCTGTCTGCGAGGTTAACATGACATTAGGACATCAGCCTGAACAGGCACAGAACCTTGATAATACAGAGTATTTATAACAGCCTTTTTTAAAACTAATACCAGACACGTATTTGGTTTTCTGTAAGCAATGCAACACAGTCATAAATGAATCTTCAGTGTTGATGTAAGCAGTCGTGTTAATATTTATCCGGCATCCAAATATTTGCTAGATATCTTCTTCTTTATGTGTCTTGCACTCTGTCTTTTTGTATCTGTCTCAGTCTCACTGTGTTTTTTTTTTTTTTAATCTCAGCATTTTATTGACGCAAGTCTGAGTTTTCTCTGGTGTATATTCTGTGTTTCTTTCCCCCTGGTGAAAATAATAACGGGAAAAAGCTTTTTCATCTCACAACCAAAGTTATTATCCTTCATGTTTTCAGGTTTTTTCTGAAGGCGGAGCTTATATCTTTGATTTATCAAATGATATTGAACTACTACTACTCTACTCTCTTTATTCTTTATCTCACTTCTTTGGAAATAGATCTTTGCAGCTCTAATAAAGCGTCTCAAAAGGGATTTTTGATGCCTCATGTTCGCAGTTTATTAACACATCTTCCCACATCTCTTAATTGCATTTATCACATCATTTATTCACAGGGTTACATTGCTTAATTGGACATCAGACTTTTTATTTTCTCTGTGTTGCTGTAATTCTCATCCATGTGCTGAATTATTGAGTAGAGCAGCACTCATTAAGTGCAGGGATGACTAAATAATTCAACTGTGTGTGAGCACATCATGGATTTAACTATAGATGGTGTCTTTTTTGAGCACTTTCTCTTCCTGCAGCATCCCCCCTGCTTTTATTTCTGAGGTGGATGGGTCCCTCTGCTGGTTTGTTTAAGAACTGCTCAGATTTCAATGAAGCTTATTTGAGCAGTTTGTGTGCTGATGTGTTTATTATTCCAGGATCATCTGAAACGAGCAGATTCTGGCAATCCAGCACAGATGTCTGCACTGCAAAAAAGTAATTTATGCGAGTGAAATACTGTAATTTCTCTTGCTCCAGTGCAGTTAACCTTGTTTCAGGTATTTTTTTAATGTTATCTTCAAACAACACAGAATAAGGCAGAATCGAGCCCTAGATTCAACGCAATTCTTCAAACAGTGTGTTTTGTATTATAGATTAAAAAAAATCTCAATTTTCTTTTTTGCTTGTTCCCAACACTTTTAACTCTTTAATATCCTGTTAAGATTATGTTAAAATTAGATTTTGTTTTGTTAAAGCTATGTGCTACACAAAGTGTCAATGAAAAAAGAGAGATGTGATGTTTTTCTGGAGCCTTGAAAAATAAATAAATATGCACTTAGTGGATGTAATGGCAACCTTTAATTTCATACTTACCTGGTCCTCTGTCCGTCCCTTGTCTGTGTAATTGATCGTACTGTAGTTTTACAGTAAAATTACTATAGAGTTTTACTTAATTTAACATTGGCACAACAAGGCTACCTTGGATGAGGTTTTGTTTGAATGTTTGGGTAGATTTTGTTGTTTATTTTTGTTGTTTCTTTAAAAAAAAAAATTCTCTCTCTTGTAATATTTAAATATGAAAAAATGGAAATACTGGAACTTTAAATCTTGCCATATTGGATACTTCCACTAATAAAATATATATAAAGAAAAAAGAGAGATGTCACTAGAAAATATTGCTCACACATTTAACACATTTAGGCCATAGCTAATGTTGCAACAAAGCTTTCTTGTCCAGCTCATAAATGTTTTCATAAAGTTTTTAAAAACTTCCAAAACACCTTGAAAAATTAAAGGATTTGAGATTATGGAGAACAAAATAAGATGCAAGTAGTTAAGTTAAATGCGACATAAATAAATAAGACACTGATGAGCAAAAGGAAAAAGTGGTAACAGCTAAACCAGAATGTACCAATACATATAGAAAGACTTGACATTTACACTGAGATCCAGTCAAAATAAGTAGTTCACATTACCAAAATACATGTTAATAATCTGGAGTTGATATTTTACTGTCAAGTGAGTAAATATAGACATTCAATTAACTTTCACTTATGCACACATTTGTATTTAACCCCAACAAATGCCCATAAATGTCTAAAACCAGACTCTGGATATCTGTACTAGTCTAGAAAACACCCTTTGTGAAATTAGTTGTCTTCATATTGATACACTCTACTCTCTTGATGGCAATTTGTCCCAAGCTTTGATTGCAATTAAACTACTGGTTTTCGCTGAAACCACTTTGGAACCTAATTCCAATTCAATATAACTCTATTTATCCCCGCTAAGACAATTTTTATGTCTTGTATTGCATCTTAATTGTAAAAAATTTTTTCCCAAAGAAGAGATTTAAGTGATTCAGAGAGTTTTAGAAAGAGTTTCTTTCTTTCCTCAGTCACAGAGACTTTTCTCTGTCCAACCCATTTGTACATGCAGACAGAAGTTTACAACAATTCTCATCATCTTTTGCACTTTATTACCTTTTTTGGGGCCTCTTTGGGTCACCACAGTCACCTCCTTGTAACACCACCAGCCTCCAGCCTCCACCCAACACCAAACGCCGGCATCACTTCCCCCTTCCTTTGCCCCAAAAGGTCACACCCGCCCAGGAAACTGTCAATTAGCTCCTCGTTAGTGGCCTGACGAACCGCCCATCTGACGTCAACTCCTTATGATGTCAGCACCCACCCAGCACCTCGACCGCGGTCACATGGAGGTGGGGGTGGGGAAGCCGTGGGTTAGAGCATCTCTAAGTATAGCCATTAGTATGGAAATGATCTGCAGCCAGGTCATGTTGTTGTTGTTGCTGTTGTCACGATTTTGTTTAGTTCAGACTTAACAAAACCACCGTGGTGTAAGAGGAAGAGCCAATCACAGCTGTGATGTGGGAGCTGTCTGTTTCCATGGTGACACCTTTGAGTGGTAATTGGGGGACACTTAAAGTTGCAGCATTCAGATGTTTACTGCTGCTGAGATTCTGGTCTTGCTTTGTATTTGTATGCAGTGGAGTACACAGTGACATTAACACAGGGAGCTTCTCCTGCCAATAACTGCTTTTTATGTTCACTTCAAAGGTTGGGAAGGGTGGAGAGAGTGCAGGGTGTTAATACTGTGGCTTGACATTTTGTTTTTGTCTCCACAGTTATGTTTCGCCTCTATGACACAGATGGAAACGGGTCTTTGGACAGCTCGGTAAATATTTCTCCTCTTAAAGAAACACTTTCACCTCAGATTGATCGTTCAGAAGTGCAAAATTGAAACTCGTAGCACACTTGATCAGAAGCATCAGCACCAAGACACAGAGAGAGACACACAAAGTACAGTTACAGCTAACAATCATTTTTTTATGATCAACACTTTATTTGGTTTTTAAAACAAAGCCTCAAACAATGGGCAATTTTAGATAATAATAATAATCAAAAAGTATGTATGATAAATAAAGCACTCAAAATGGGTCCATTTTCCATGAGAAGTACTTTTATTCTATCTATCTCTATCTCTACCTCTATCTATCTATAATGCTGTGCAAGTATATGGATGGATGGATGATAGAAACGAAGGATCAAAGAGAGAACGAAGTTGGGGTGTGGGTATATTTATGAATGAAAGAGCACCAGTGCTTATGTGTATATGTATAGAAGTGCGTAGGAGGGAGGTGAGGGGGGGTGGGATGAAATTAGAGGGTTAAGAGGAAGAGGGCAAGGTTGGGGTGGGGTGGGTGGAGGGGTTTTGTAATATATGCCATTATTAGTATCCCATCATTGGCTGGGAGAGTAATAAAAAGAGGACAGAGAGCATACACATTTGCACTCATACACTCTTACTGATACTCAACACATAAAAGAAGTCCAAAGTGCATTGTAGTGATTCAGTACCCCACTAGACAATAATGTCACATACGCCCCCTCTGCCCCCCTAAAAAAGCAACCATTGTAATTAAACCATCAGCCTCGGAGCTCTTCCCACGCTGCCTTTGTTTTTCTCTGCGAAAGAATGACACTCCCAACCTGCTATTACGTGCTGTTTATCAGTCTATTCACGCCAAAGACATTTAGTGACATCAACTTGTAAGGCTGCAATATGCGGAAAGGTAAATACAGTATTTCTGTGCCTGTAATGGCTGAATGTCTGTGGTCTCGCCGCAGGAGCTGGAACACATTATCTCCCAGATGATGCATGTGGCAGAGTACCTGGAATGGGACGTGACCGAACTGAAACCAGTAAGAAAGACATTTCGCCCAGTTAACAGAAATCAGTAGTAATATGAATGTTCATTCAATGTACTGTGAAGCAAACCTCTTGGCATGTTACCAGATACTTCTTCAGCTTTTTGAGGGGCTTAAAAAAAACCATTTTTCCACAACAATGACATTTTTGCAACAGCTTGAAAGCAGGCTGACCTTTAACACAAAATGATGACCCTGATTCTTAAACTGTGTTACTAAAGAATTAGAAGATAATTAAGAGAGTGCACGTCCTCTTCTCTTTTGACTTGTGTTTTTCTTTTTACTGGAGATCCTCCAGGACATGATGCGGGAGATCGACTACGACCACGATGGCACAGTGTCACTGGAGGAGTGGATCCAGGGAGGCATGACCACCATCCCACTGCTGGTCTTGCTGGGCCTGGAGACGGTGAGTGTTCACGTCACGACGACGCGTCTCCAATTCCTCCCACTGTACAAATATATGAAGCCAAAATATTCCGGATACGGGCGCTGCCATCTTGCGCTGGTGGCGTCATTTGGAGCCAGAGTCTGCGCAGTAGTGATATCGAGTTCCCGCCCACCCGAACCAATTGCCAGCACACCACAAGTTGTCAGTCATGATGTCACACTCTCTTTTTAGATAGCGATAGATAGATGGATACTTTATTGATCCCGAGGGAAATTTAGGCATCCAGTAGCTTAAATATAAAAACACAATATGAATATAAGAACACAATAGCATCAAATAACTAATTAAAACCAAACTTATCAGAAAAATGAACACTTGAACAAAGCGTGATTAGAACTACCTAAAATGACAGAAACCATCTTTGGGAACATTTTATTTGACGTGTTGTTTGATTTTTCAGTTTGGCCCATGTCCCATCCTCTAACATGGATGATAAACTCATTCACTGAACAATAACTGGTTTACAGTTATTTTTGTGTGTTGTTAGCTAGCAAACCAACTATATTGTTGTTTCTTGAATCATAATTTTCCACCCACATTCTAAAGAAAACGTGCATTGGCAAATCAGGATGAGTTCGATCAAGTTTCCTGGTTGGCCGCTGCCAGATTTGTGTCAAACTATCGTCATAAATAGCTCTTTTTGTTATGATCTGTTAGTCTTGGTTTGGTTTCCTGTTTTATTTTGAAGTATTGTCTTTCCTGTCTTCTCAGTTCCTGCTCTCATGTCTCATCTAGTCTTGATTGTTTGTCGATTATCCTCACCTGCTCCCTTTTACACACCTGCCCCTGATTCCCTTGTCAGTCTCTTCCCTATTTATACTGGTCCTTTTCTTTTGTTTCCTGTCGGGTCATTATTTCTGCGTTTGTATGGTGTTTGGTGTTCTGTAATGTTTTCTGGTGACTTACCTCAGTGTTCTAGTGTGGATGTTTCCTTGTGCTTCTGCCTCCCTAACCTGGACTTACCTGTTTGTTTACCTACAGTAAGTTAATTAAACCTTTTGAACAACTCCTGTCTGCCTGCGTTGTCTGCGTTTGGGTCCTCTTCCTCTTCCACCACTGGTTATGTGCGCAGCGTTTCACTTGATGTTGCCCAATAAGAATTCAGAATCTCAACAAAAGACATCGATGTCTAAAAACAGTTTTGACAGGAAAGAGGCAGAGGAGAAAACGGCGAAATCAGCCGAGGCAGCGTGGGAGGGGCATCAAGGCCACATCATTTTTTTGAGGGGCATAAGGCCAAACTGAGGGCCCTCATGGCCCCCGTGAAATTCCTGCCCTGCCGCACATTTTACGCAATATGGTTAAATGTTTGATTTATTTATTTTTTTTCTGTAAATGTAACTTGACACGTTGCTGTATTAGAACTGATATTTTAGACGAGTGTTTCTACACTGTTTTTAGTTAAGCAGCCCCCCCCCCCCNAAAAAAGAAGCTATCGTCTTGCCTCATGCAAGTGTAAATTGACTTTTTCTTACCTTATTTCATTTCACTTATGCAAGATGATTATGTTAATCACTCTAAGGTGACATTTATTCTCTAATGCCTCACTGTAAATTACTCTGGTTCATAGTGTCAGCATAATTACTCAAATTTAAAATGTGAATCTGCAATTAACTTGTTTTATTTTTCCTTCTTGGCCATGCTACTGCGCATGATCATCTGAAAAAGACCAGACGCCGTGATTAAACACTATTTCACAAACTAAAGACATTTCAAATCCTTATTAAACCATTTTCTGCAATTCAGTAATGATTTCGGTTCACACACTCCTCAGAGGTTTCCTGAGAGCATCCTTCCACATGTGCATTCCTGCTGCTGCTGCTGTGTGATCCCCAAACTAACAAGAGCGACACCAGTTCTGTCTTCAGTTCATCATTTTCTCCACTAGATGGAACCATTGGACCAGCTTCAGGAGAAATCCCCAGCAATGTCATTTTTTTATGAATGAATATTACTGCAAAGGGAAGACGGCAAAACAATGTCCCCTGCCGTTGCTGCATTTGGACTACGCAGCTGGAAGCACTGAAGTAAAATACAAACTAAAATAAATGTAAAAAAATTCATCTAGAGAGACAACCAACAAACTAAATGACAGATAAATTAGTGAAATAAGCTGATAATTCTCCCACCAGAATCAGAATATAAAATGATGTAATGAAGCAGTTAATCAGTCAATCAATTGATCGATTGGTCTGTTTCTCTCATTGCAGAATGTTAAAGATGACGGGCAACATGTGTGGAGACTGAAGCACTTCAACAAGCCAGCCTACTGTAACCTGTGTCTCAACATGCTAATTGGACTGGGGAAGCAGGGACTCTGCTGCTCATGTGAGTAATTCATTTCCCATTAAGGGTTCGACAGGTACATTGATTTGTGCAGACAGATACAATGCAACGCACTAGGCCAGTGCTGTCTGTTCATATGTTACAGTGCCGATATTATGGATGGACTCTGTGATAAAATTCACATTAAAATATTGGCATCTTATTTTTCACCTGGCCCTATAAAATAGATGTAATTAGCCTGGGATTTAGCCAAGAGTGTCCCATGATGGTTTAAAAGCTGTGCCAGAGGCTTTTTTCAACACTTAATGCCAAAAATAATAAAAAGAAAATCACCCCACGATATCAACCCAAGGAAAAAGACAACCAAGCCACTCTACAAAAGTCTAAAAATACCTTTTATTCTATGGTTTTTTATTTTATTCTGAAAGTATAAAAGCTGCTTGTGTTTCAGCCTCAATGGCCATTTTCCTTTTTTCTGTAGTGCACCCGACTCTACACCCTGCACACAAGCTGTTTTTCACAAAATATCGCCTTCAGAACAGCTTTCACAAACACATTACTCAACCCCTAGTGTATATCACTTATAACTGTATGAAACGTCTGTTTTTTTCTTTCCTCTATGTTCCGTCTTTTTCCTAGTTGAAAGTCTTAAATTGCTTCTTTCTTGTTTTTTTTGTTTTTTTCTTTCCCAGTCTGCAAGTACACAGTCCACGAGCGCTGCGTGGCTCGCGCTCCACCGTCTTGCATCAAAACCTACGTCAAGTCCAAGAAAAACACTGAGGTGCGTCCAATTGGAGTGTTTACCAGGCGGCACGCTTGGATCCGCGATGCTCCACGGAGCTTAGGATGAGGGCTTCTTTTCTTCTAATGGAATTAAAACAACTCAATCTGCTACTAAGCATTGCTAATTACCAGAATAAGCTTGGTTTAAAGACACAGACAGCATCACTTGTTTGGCCTCTTTCTTTCTTACTCTCTGTTGTGTTTTTTTCTCTTTCCTTCCGGCTTGTTTTCTTTCCCCTTTGCTTTCTTTAATTGTTGTGTCACTTGTGCCTTTGTATACATCTTGTTTTTCTGCACCATGTTTTCTTTTCTCACTTCTTTCCCTCCTTGTATGCTGTCTCTCCCTCTCTCCGCAGGTAATGCATCATTTCTGGGTGGAAGGGAACTGCCCCACCAAGTGTGACAAGTGTCACAAAACCGTTAAGTGTTACCAGGGCCTGACTGGGCTCCACTGTGTGTGGTGTCAAATCACGGTAAGCCACCACCCGAGGAGAGGCAGCCACCTCCTCATTATATTCCCACTGCTTCTTGTATTTTAGGGTTTCGTTTTAGCACCTCTGATACCTCACAAGTCATTCCACCAATTTACACCCAGAAAACACTTGTTTGTGGTTTGCAAGTTAATAGAAAAATAAAACAGAGGCAATGGCACATGTAATGCAAATAAATCATATATCTGAAAATGTACACTAAAACATGTGCTGTTACTGAAACAAGTTGGCTGTTAATAACGGCTACCACCTCTTCCAGCTCCATAACAAGTGTGCCTCCCATGTGAAACCCGAGTGTGACTACGGACCCCTGAAGGATCACATCCTGCCCCCAAACTCAATCTGCCCCATCATCCTGGTAAGACTTCACTCCTCACTGGTCAGCGGTCCCGTGGCTGAGTGGAGCCTGACCTTGTTTGATACGGTGTTATGTAAGGATGCAATCATCAGCCTGTGTTCCCCCGCTGAGCCCTGAAATGGCAAAACTTTTTTTTTGTTTGTTTTTTTTTTAGGAAATTTCCAAAATGGTACAAGTCTATTTCAGGGGGAAAGACTGTACCTAAAATTGCTCATTAAGTTTCTCTAAAACATAGATTATTCACTTAGAGTAATCAGTTTGACTTCTATAATAGAAGTTGCATGGTATTGTCTAGATCATTATATTATTTAGCTTTTTATATTTCATTTATTGGGTTTTAGCAGGTCAGTTTTATGTTCTGCAGGTTTTTATATAAACGGCGCAGTTCTTTCAAGGAAATTCCTCTGGAAATCAACATCTGCTTATAAACTAAACTATAAACCAAATAAAACAGCTGTCCCTGAGCTTTGTCTCTATTATCCCTACAATTAGCACCAGATTAAATAATCATTTCCAGGTAACTTTCTGAATTAATGAATTATTGGGAAATTATGGCCCCACAAAACAAAGTGATTAATTTTCCAACATGATGGTCTACATGCTGTTCCGAAGCCTCCCTCACGCTGGTTGGAAAGATACTAAATCGTTGTTGTTATTTATTTTGTTATTTGTTTTTTACCCCAAAGTAATCAGAAAAAAAGGCCAAGGTCATGACCTCAGCGCCCTCAACGCCCTGGTTACAACAATAAATACAATACAAACATAAACCGGCTAAGACAACTGTCACGCAGTACAAAAAAGCCACGAATTATACACAGTTAAGATGCAAATACACGTGTTTGAGTTTTCAAAATAATCCAAGCAGGAAAAATATTTTTTTAAACTTCCTTTAAATTTGTCTGACAAATCATTTTGTAAGACTTGAAGTCACATTTTCCTAATATAAAAAGTCAACTTTTTATAAAGCCACCTCATTTATGGATCATTTAACAACCTCGCCGTTTGACCTTTGACCCCCCCAGGAAAGGCAGTCGACGCTGAGGAAAGACTCCCGGTCCAGCCAGTCGAGCCGAGGGAAGATGCAGAGAGCCAACTCAGTCACAGTGGACGGCCAGGGACTGCAGGTGAGTGTTCTTTTTTTACATATTGATCTCAGTGATAATAAGGTTCAACTACGGTGGGAAAAATAATTGGCAGAATTTTATTTGAGAAACATTTTTTGCCATTTCCAAAATATTTAGATGTAAAATAACAATGTAGGTAAGTTATTCCAAAATCAGTTTACAACCTGGACATATTTCACCAGATAGAGTCACTCGTTTCTTAATTTAAACATTTATGTTGTAAGCACAAGTCACCAGACTTGAGTAGGAAGCCATAGTATCTAAGTAAGTTAACTTTCAAAACCAGAATAACACGGTGCTTCACAGGTGCAAAGAAGGTACCACAGAATACAACAAGAATCTCAGGGAGTGGCCAAACATGGAGAAATAAAACAAAATATGAAAAAAAACATCACACAACAACATAAAACAAGTGGTGGAAAGTACATTTACTCCTGTTCCGTACAATTCTGAGGTACTTGTACTCCATTTTCTGCTACTTAATACTACTCCACTACATCTCAGAGGCAAATATTTTACTTTTTACTCCACTACATTTATTTAATAACTTTAGTAACTAGTTACTTTGCAGATTATACATTAATAAAACAAAGTATTATTCATAACAAGTAAATGATGATGTATTATTATCAGTTAAGATAAGACTTTATTGATCCCAAAGGGAAATTCACAAGCTACCCAGCAGTATATAAAGTAACCTTTACCAGCTGCAACATTAAAGTGATGTGCACATTAATGCATCACTAATTACAGTATAAACCCATTGCTATAATATACATGATTCTTAAATGGGTCATTCTGCATAATGAGTACTTTTATTTTAGCTACTTTAAGTATATTTTGATGCTCATACTTTTGTAGTAAAATTTTCAATGCAGTACTGTCACTTCTAACAGAGTATTTCTACACTGTGGTACTTTTACTTAAGTGAAACATCTGAGTACTTCTTCCACCACTGCATAAAACCGTTGGAGTAAAGTTATAAAAAGATCTACCAGTCTGCTGTATTCCGGGCTTTTAAACACTTTTAAATACGTGGCAGTGACTCGGCTGATCTGATACTGAGGGGGAGTTTGTTCCACAGTGTTGCAGAGCTAAAACAGTAAAAGCTCCCCTTTTTGTCTTGAGTCTGGACTGTGGAACTTTTAACAATATCTGATTGTCAGATCCGAGGCGTCTTGGTGCAGAATAAGGAGTTAAAAGATCTGAAATGTAAAGCGGAGCTTTAAGTAATTAACAATATCTGAATCCTAAAACGAAGGGAGTCAATGTAATTCAGCCAGGACTGGAGAGAAATGTTCTGTACGTTTAGTGTTTGTTAGCGGCTTTTCTGCTGCATTCTGTAAATGTTTTAATTCATTCATTCAACCTTTATTTAAATCTCGAGGAATCATTGAGGGCACGCCCTCATTTTCAATGATGTCGAGAGTACAACTAAACAGAATAAATACACAAACAAAAAATTAGTTACAACAACAAAAAACAGACAACAACAGTTAAATTCAAGAGCGGAGTAGTTTGTAATCATGGTTTTAAATTGACCTGTAGGTACAATTGTGTGAAGTTTTAATGTGTGTTGTGCAGCTCAAAAACTAAAAGCAGTTTTCCCAAATGTTGTGTTTGCACGCGGGACTTCAAGTGACTTGAGCGAGTTGTATAATGACTATAAGACCAATTTAATAAGGAAGTTTTATATATATATATATATATATATATATATATACACATACACATACAGGGCTTTATAAATAAATAGAAACCAATAATACTATAAAGAGTCGGCCTAGACCTGCTCTATATGAAAAGTGCCCTGAGATAACTGCTGTTATGATTTGGCGCTATATAAATAAAATTGAATTGAATTCTGCACCAACAGCCATAATAATTCTTTTAAGAGAGTATTCCTTCTTTCATTGTTGAATATGATGTTCTGAAATGAACCACTGCAGTCTTGGGACATGTGATGGGACTCTGCAGGCCCTGCTGGTAATCAGTATTATACAGCAGAGCCCAGTCTGGCCTGATCCTCTCTAATATCTGTCAGCCAGCATGCTGGCGATGGAAACCTGCCGCCGTCTGTGGCGACTGCTCGTCTACGCGTGGCTGGGAGAGAAATATGATGAATCATATCCCAGGCACATCCATCTCTGCCTCTCGCCGGCTAACCAGCATAATAATCAAGATTATTATTTATAATTACAGGAAGTAATGGATCACTCTGGACTGGACAGGGGGCTCATTAATTCACCCTTGGCCTGCTGGGATAGCAGACAGGGGGAGTTAAGCGCTTCATCTGTGTCAGGGAGAGCACGGGGCGAGTTGCTGCAGACTAACTGCACGGAGAGAGGGCAATTCAAACAGGGGCCGCTGGATTAGAGCTTGTTTCTGTGGCTTTGTGAGTTCGGCCTCCGGCGCCGCAGGCTCCTCTGTTCGTCCACAGTTTCACTGCCGCTCAGAGAAAACCATTTCCCACGTCACACAAGACAAACTGCCCTACCAATTAGGAAGCGGTGACAAATAACTATTACGACTGAATTGTGAATCATGAGTTATCAGGTTGAGAGTATTGATTGGCTAAGAGATAGATGGGTTGTTTTACTGTACTGTATATCTATGGCTGTCTGGTTACTGAATCCTGGCCTGCATCCAATATCATCTGCCACCACAACTTCTAAAAGAAACCCTGATATCTGCTGCATTTTGGGTAAAAACTGAAGCAAAAGCACGATGACTAGTATTATTATTTACTTAGTGTGATACGTTTTGTGTTCTTATTGTCAACAAATCCCATTAAAAGACTAAAACCAACAATGAACTGATCCTACAAAAAGTATTGTGTGTGTGTGTGTGTTAAAGCCTGATATATCTTCTTCCTCTGTGCCATAGAGCTCCATTGTTGTCATACTGTTGCAATAGGTGACTAAGATACTACTGAGATACTAATTAGTGCACTTAATGTGTATTAATCCGCCCATGAAAATAGTCCCCAAGCTATTTACTCTTGTTTGAGTAACGTTTGCTAAAAACTACAGTGCCCAGCTGTTTTAAGAAATTATTGAGCCTTTTTAAAACAAATGAAACTAAATATTTGTGACCTGTTTTTATAGATATGCGTCTTCAGTAAGAATGACTGGGCTCGGGGCTGAGTGCCACAGACAGGGTAGAGAAGTCGGAAAGTATTGACATACGGACTAACACATTGTTGGTTTTGGTCTTTCTATGGGATCTGTTAACAACAAGAACAATATATAGCCTTATCCTTTGAATATACTACCATCAATTGATCAAAAAAAATCAGCTTAAAGGGAACATTTATGTGATTTAATTTCAGAAATTTTGCCTTAAAAAATACATTTTTTGTGACTTTATCAATGTTCTCCTTTTATAATTAGATATTATAATTAACACAAGATTAAATTTGGACTCAGGCAAAAGACTTGGTGAGCGCCTGCACTTTGCCATGGCCAGGTGCCACTTGTACATCTCTGCAGCGAAACAGGAGAACTATAAAATGAATCGGATGACTGGCATTGCTTGGAAGTGCTGTATATGCTTGATAAAATGTCTGAGGGATATGGCTTGAAAGTGAATTCCTGTGAAGCATCCTGCAGTCTCCAAACACCCAACGGTTTGTTTTGACATCTCCCATTCAGATCACAACAATAGAGGGCACTCATCCTCTGCTAGTGTTTGTCAATCCGAAGAGCGGGGGGAAGCAGGGAGAGAGGTAAGTACACAATCTGTCTCAACATGCTACAAGAGGCCTCTAAAGCCCCGCTCCTCAGCCGCAGAGGGAAGGCAGCAGCGTGGCCTCTGGCTGCCAAGTGCTGTAGGCTTACCTAGTCAAATAAAAACACAAGAACATTAACCTAAAGCGCCGGCCGCCTTCACCGTCAGACCTCTCCTCTCCACAGACACCCTTCCTCGCTGTCACGTCCCTGGCTGGTCCCCCTTTCTTTAACCCAGGGCTAATTGGGTTATTACTGAAACATATTCATTCACTCCTTATTACGCCGGCCCTCATTTGTTTAAATTATGAGATCAAAATATGACTTCAGCCAGTTGATATAATGAAATTGAAATTAAAATGAATTAGTCTTTCTAATGGTTTCTCCTCAAGGGGACTTTGGGTATGTCCCACCCCACTGCCCAGTCCACCGCCTTGTCACGCTCTGATTGGACGCTGGTCTGAGGCGGCACTTATAGAATCTGACACTGAATCCAGTTTTTTTTAGGCCTGATCGCTGATGTTTGAGTGAGTTTCTGTTTGTGGTCTTGATGTTGTGGACGGAGGTTTTCTGATGTGATCTCTCTGCATATTCACTCCTGTAGGATTTACAGAAAGTTCCAGTATCTTCTGAACCCGAGACAAGTGTACAACCTGGCCAAGAATGGACCCATGCCGGGGTACGTCACTTCAAGTCTGTCTTTAAATAATAGCCAGGTGTCCGTATATACATTAAAACAAAAGTACATTTTCTCAATACAGCTCTTCATAGATGGAAGTTCCGCACAACATTGATTAGAGGTTTTAGATTTCCAATTGCAAAAATGCATCTAAAATACATTATTGCATTTTCTATGACTCATTTTATTTTATTTATTTTAAAATACACAAGACAGTGAAGAAATGCACTGCAAAAAAAGCATTTTTTTTCACGTTATTGCAACATTTTATAGGTGGCAAGATGAGAAATCTTGTTTAAAAATGATAAAATAATCTTAAAATGTGAATATTTTGATGCAGAATGCGATTCTACTCACACCAAGTTATATTTAAAAGCCATTTAAGACATTTTTTAAATCCTTAATTAATGTTGTTAACATCAAAATGGAAAGAAAGAAAGCAGGAAAGACAGAAAGAATCATACAGTATCGGCTAATGAACTTCTGTTTACAAACAGGCTGTTGTTGCTCACGTATAATAACCACCATCACATGCAAGAGAGGCCTTTAGTATTAGACCCTTCACTCACTTCCCTCACTCAGCACAGACACAAATGAGGTGAGTTCACACATAACAAATCCTGGAGACGACAGTATCATGCTGTAGCCTGAGACGAGCGGCGTCTCCATTTGCATAAGCCTGTATGTGAACGGAGAGCCGGTGGCACAGACGGCTCACAGATAGAGAGGGGTGACACTCTCGCCATACCACATGTGATCACGCATACAGACGAGGAGCTCACTGCAGGCTGTAGGTGCGGCCAGCGTCGGGTTCCCTATGGTTCACATCTGTGATTAAGAAAATGAACGGATCATTTACATGCACAAGGCTCCTTCACTTTGCTGTTGCCAGCGGCGTTTAAACATACAGGAATGCCTCGCCGCCGTGCTGCCACGTTGTTTGGCTTTGATTAGATCTGAAAACAGAATCTTTGCGGCTTATAAAAAATAAATACACCGCGGCACACGCAGGGAACAAAAACCTCCACCAGGTTTTGACTGAGCTTTCACGTCCCAGATTGTGCCAACGCAGCTCCAAGTTTTTTTTGGGACTGACCTTGTGTCCACTTGATTCTCTGTTTTGTCCCTGCACGTGGCCTGAAACATCACCTGCATCCCCTCTGCTGTCTGGAGCTGAACCCAGAGCTTCTCCCCAGAGCTGACAGCATTCCAGATGACCTTGCCCCAATGTAACCTCGTTACTATTTTGTCAAGTGTACGCACTGCCGCGCACATTAGCGAGGTGAACGGCCACGGTCGGACACTGCAGGCCGAGGCAGCCGCACGCACTGCTGTCAATTAGCTGCCTCACTAATGCGATTACAGCAAATTAAGTGTTTGTTTCTTGGTATTTAAATATCCCCAAAGTTGCCTTTCATGTTCGCGGCCGTCTGTTTTGCGTCTAATATGGTTTGTGGTCCCAGTTGGAGAGTAATTGAGCGAATCATTTACCCGCCATACGAGGCTGGGAGGCTGGCTCATTCAGTTAGGGCTTTGTTATTGTGAAGGAACGGAAGAAGTTGGACTGAACATTGCCTGTCATGATCCAATTAGCCCTCGAACAGGCAGGCTAGCTCGCCGAATGAATAATTGTCAATGCGACATGTGTTATTTTGTGGGATTAGAGGGGGTTTGCAGTGAAGCAGTGGACTCAAAAATATGCTCATGATCTGCACGCAGTCTGTTATGTGAACACTTTCTCTTGTTGTCAAGAAAAGCAGATATGTCTTAATTAACCTTCATTTCTTTAAACACCTGAACAAAATCTATGTTTTCCTTTTCTTGTCTTTTTTTTGGAACAGAACAAAAAGAAAAGTCTCTCTTTGTTATTAAATAAATTAAAATATGACAGGAGGCAGCATAACAAGAGTAACACTTGGAAAGGAAGTAAGAGCACTTCAGGAGCACACAGAATTTATTCCATAAAGGGACATTTCGACAACAACATGCCTTCTTTAGAGCTTTAAAGAGTAACACTGTAGTTTTCACTTTTTTTATCACTTCAGCTGGATTCACAAAATGAGTGCCAACGTCAGCCCTAATGTTCTTTTTTTAGCCTCTTTAACAGCTCAAAAAAACCTGTTACTTTATGACTTTTCCTAATTTTATGAGAACTGCTTATGCACACGATTTTGAACTGATGACATGTTTCAGAATTCCACTACAGAAAATGAATTATTACTTCTGTTTGGGGTCCCCAGTCGTTGTAATACAATAGATTTTCTTATTTTTACAGATACAGCAGTGTGGTCTGTGAGACTCCAAACAATGAGGAAGTAAAACCAATGTCAATCAAAACACAAGGGTTAAATCCTTCAACCTTTTATATAGTAAAACAGCAAAATGTAATTAATCTTTTAATCTTTTCATTAAAGTATTAAAAGACTCTGTTCTTTGTTACCTCGTTGAGCTAGGGCTGAACAATATGCAAAAAATGACTGCAATATGGGTCACGATTTTAGTGGGAATGGTCATTTTTGAATTTACTTTTTTTACTGAAAAATTAAAAGAAAGATGATGTGATTTTTGCTGGGGTCTGTACCAAACACGCATGTTCCCTGACGTCTGGAGAATATGATTTGTAGGCCGGACGTCTCTGTAGCAGCACAATGCTTCATTTATAAAAAGGTATGTTGAGATTGCAGCTCCTGCGTTTTGGATATTGCACTTGGCCATATTGCGATTTCTATCATATTTCGATCACATGTTCAGCACCACTTTGAGCCTCAAACAGTTATGTAAGTGAAAACATCTGAGCAGTTGAGAGGGGAAGCGTCTCTTTTGTGGAACTGCTAACAACTCAGACACCTGAAAGACAACTTTTTTATAAGAGGTCACAAACCGAAAAGGTTGAGAACCAGCGGTTTAATCTTCAACAATGTGTTGAATTTTATACACTTATCAAATGTTTTTTAATGTCAAATCTTCAACTGAAAAGTAACTGCAGCTGTCACATAAATGTAGGGGAGTAAAAAGTACAATATATGCCTCTGAAATGTAGTTGAGTAGAAGTATAAAGTAGCAGAAAATACTCAAGTAAAGTACAGGTATTTAAAATGTGTAAAATACAAAGTACAAAACAACTTGTTGTGTGGCGGTAATGTACAGAGCGGACTGTGTTTGTTTGCAGGCTGAACTTCTTCCGAGATGTTCCTGATTTCAGAGTGCTGGCCTGCGGAGGGGACGGCACCGTGGGCTGGATCCTGGACTTCATTGGTACAGAATAAATTGTACATTTCATAATCAAGAATTTGGCCCCTCTGCTGCTTCCATAGAATCAATTATTTTACAAACTCCCAAACCACCTGGGGTGCTTTGGTATATTTACTCATACTGTCTTCTGTTTCTGATCACGTACAACATAGTAGAACTTAAAAACTCCATTTCCTTTTTTGGCAAAATTGCATTTGTTTTTATTAGTTTTCAAATCCAGGAGCACTCTTGTTGTTCAGCCTGAAATGGTAAAGTGTACTTTATGGTTTGTATATAAACACTTTAATTATGTCCGAGTCTGCGTAGTCAGGGTTGGTAAAATGGGATGATTACGTGAGTTGGAAAACAACATGCTAGTCATCATTTGAGAGCGAAAAAAAATCACCTGGCCTGCTCTATTTGGTCTTGAAGACGTGTTACTTCTTCAGGCTCTCAAAAATTGCCTCAATTTTTTATCAATCAAAACAAAGAGAGGTAATAACCGTCAGGCAAAATGTGTCTCTTGAAATAGACTGTGCAACTCAACATTCATATTCACTTGTAGTTTTACAAGTAGGGCTGCAAAATGGATTTGACGCTCTCTTTGCAAGTCTTTGCAGTGAGTTTGTTTTCTTGGTTTGGCCTTGTTTCGCACCGTGTTGTGATATTTGTCCCGCTGCTCCAGATAAGGCCAACCTGGACAGGAACCCCCCCGTGTGTATACTTCCTCTTGGCACGGGCAACGACCTGGCAAGATGTCTGCGATGGGGAGGAGGTACTGACAGAAAATAGATACATTGCAGTGAAATACATGGCCTCAATTCACCTGATTGCATTCATAGTTATATAGATATAAGTACACTGTACTATAACCCAGTGTTATTATCATAATTATCATTACATTGGAATTCATTCAAAGCGCAGGGAGTGATAGTGGAACAGGGCTGCAAATAACAATCATTTTAATTATCGATGAATCTGCAGATTATTTTCTACGTTAATCAATTAATAAAATGTCAGAAAATAGGGAAAATGTCCAAGGTGACATCTTCAAATGTCTTGTTTGGTCCGACTCAAATCCAAACATATTCAGTTTACAATCATATAAAGCAGAGAAAAGAGAAAAGTCTTATTTGAGAAGCTTCAACCAGAGAATGTTTGGATTTCTTGCCAAAGAGAAACAACTAGTGATTCATTTTCTGTTAATCAAACGAACGTTTAATCGACTACTCAGAGAACTAATTGAGACCCACTGGGGAAAATATGTGTACAGTTCAATAGATACATTTTAGAGCAAATATTTGTATTCATTAGATTCAAACCATTTTCAGAAATGAGAAATATTTCCCTTTATTCTTGTCAGGGTAGAGAATCTCTAAATACACTGAGAGCGTCATAAAACTCCTTTGAAAAAGAAACTTTAAACATTTTTTTACGATTTTAGCATCTCTTTAAGGCAAGAAGGCACCGAATTATTGGCAGGACAAAATCTCTGATACATTAGCGCTTAAAAAAAGTGCATGAGAATCAAACAAAATCTAAGTAAATAATATTAAAAGAAAAATTTTTATTTCTGGTTGCACAAATCTGGTTCTGGAGCTGTAGGTTGGGACGAACCATCATATTAACACTACAACGTGGTTAGCAAATGTCTGATATTTAACAAAGTCCTACAAATCAATAAACCAAGAGGAACTCTGAGGTAGTTTGCACTCATGTTGCTGGAAGTCACTTAAGTAGCACAAGCTGTTCTAGACCCGTTTTAACACACTAACACAGCTTACTGTATGTTTTTATTTTCTTTCCTGAGGCTATGAGGGCGAGAGCCTCCTGAAGATAATGCGGGACATCGAGAACAGTTCGGAGGTGATGCTGGATCGCTGGAAGATTGATGTCACACCCGCCGACAAGGATGAGCGAGGGGACCCGGTGCCTTACAGCATTGTAAACAACTACTTCTCCATCGGAGTGGTGAGTCAGACTCCAGTCAGCATTCATGGGGCTGACGAGGCGGGGGAGTGAATGAACAGTGGGTCGATTAACATGCAGAGAAAGTTATTTTCTTAATCAATCAGACTTTATTGGTATAGCAACTTTCACACAGGTTATGCAGTTCAAAGTGCTTCACAGATGATGAGATAATAAGAAGTGTAGACCGTAAAAATGACAACAACAGCAACAAAAAAACAATTGGAATTGGAAATTTTATAAAATAGATTTAAAAGCTATAGTAATGAAACCAATTATATAAAAATAGAGTTAACTAAAAGCTAGTCTAAAAACTAGATGAAATGGATTTAAACGACAAAACAAAACGAGATAAAATTGATCGAACTCAACGGTCTGTAGATTGAAAGTTCAAGGTTACTGCATTATACTCAAAAGAAGAAAACACTCCAAGGTCAACATCTCTGCCCGTTAGAGTTTCAGTGAGTATTGCAGCTGTTCCCCCACCTTTCTTACCTTCTCTTAAGTTGCATTATATGGTCTTGGGTTGACAAATGGAAAGGTCATACCTCTTCATAACTCTCCTTTATGAGTTCAGTGGTTTATACTTTTATTTTTGCTGTTGACTGTTTACCGGTTTCCATCAAAAAATACCCACTTTTTTTATAAAGAGGAATATCGCCTTAAACTCAGAACACTGGAATGTGTTATTGCTTCATAGACAAGAAGTAAAAAGTGAATGTACAGGTCACAGTTAATGAGTACTGTTTGCAGTCGAGGGCCACAACTGATGGAAACAGGAAAGAAAACTCTCAGTTCAGAGTATCGTAGAAAGTCTTTAATATTGGCTGACACCTACCTTGTTTCCTGCTGCAAGAAGGAATATTTTACAGTAAATGCATTTTTGTGTGTGTTTTGTGTAGCTGTGAAGCAATTGACAGCTAACTGAGATGCCTCTCAGTACAAAAAACACCTGAGTGCAATCAGGATCATGGTGAATCTCACTTTTTAAGTGTCACATATGACTAAAAACAGTTAAACTGTTTAGTATCTGCAACCCAAATGGTATTTTCTTTTTTTTTACACATTTTTAGTAATGAAAACAAGCTGCATACCCAGATTTTAAAAACCGAAACCAAAGAGCATAATAATACTAACTTTCTTTGTATAGAAACGTTAATTCAAAGACAAATAGGATCTCTCTCTTTAACAAAAACATAGGTAGGGATCCTTTCCATAATGTTGTCAGACACTCAGAATAACAGTCTGAGCCTGTCAGAGGAAAAACAAGCACTTTTAGTGGACGTACTTTTCACGGGCGCAGTTACCCCAAAGGATTCCATTGCAGCCTGTTCGCGGATGCCAGTGGAGGCGATCTACTGGATCAATTACAAAACTTTTGGTAACTATTAGTCATTTAGACGCCAAAATTTGTAAAACAAATAGGGCCCAGGTTTAAAAATACCGGAGTTTCCCTTTTAAGTTTATTCACGGTGACAAAGACTCAGAAGGTCCCTGTGATAAACAGCTTAACCCAAATACAAACTTAAACAGTACAAAGACCGAAGCCACGGAAGTATGAACTGTCATACAGAAAATGTAATTCCCTCCGTCAATAATTCTTGGTTCTGTTATTAAAGGTTGGATTAGATAAGAAAACGATACACAGCACCTGCAGTAACGGCATAATCAGTCAATTTATTTGTTTTGATCACATTCTGGTTAGGCCTTTATTGAGATGTGCTCAAACCTCAACCGCCTCTGATTGATAAACAAGCCTTGTTGTGTATCTGCATGGTGTTGGGCCGCCATCAGCACCCCCCACCCCCGCCCCCTGTCCATCTCCACCATAATGACACTGATTTCACGTAGCCCATGTTAGCCATTACTGATAAATGTCAGGGGGAAATATGGTAATTGACATTTGCAGGTGGTAGAGGAGGGAGCCACTCGATGTTGTGAGACTCGTACAGACTGTGGCAGGGACATAAGTGATGCATGGCCTTACAAATGTTAGTTGAATAACACCTCCAGCCTGGGCCCCTAATGACGATGTTAGAGGATATTAGAGGACAGGTCTTGTTAACATTGTGATAGAGGAGAACAATGGCGGTAATCTGTCTACAGTGCTGAACATATGGTGATGTGTACAGGGGGAAGTGAAATAAATCTCTGAACATTCATTCTAATGTTTAAGTGCATTAATTTCCCGCTATACATGTCAAAAAAACACATGTAACAAGGTCATCTTTTGTTTCAAGATTTTTTTTTTTACGTGGATTTACTGAATTTGTTTTGACTGGGTATGGGTCAAAGCTTCTTTTGGACCTCACTGTCAAGCCAACTTTATTTATATAGCATTTTAAAAACACAAAAAGAGCGCCTGCCAAAATGACTTGTGAAAAAGGCAGTTTACTTAACAAGGAAAAGGAGTCAGAGCTTGGAAAACCTACAGCAAATTTAAGATATAGGGATGTTTTGGCAAAAAAACTCCAGCGTTAAACACAAGTGTAAGAAAGCAAATGGAAAATAGATTTCGGAAAATACTTTACCGGAAATAATAATGTTTGCATTCCTTTGAAGTGCCCCGCTTTCAGAAACAAACAACTTTTCACCCATAAATAGTCTCTAATATCTTAAAGCTTTCTCTTTGCAAGCTTTAGGATGCAATACATTTTCACCTGATTTGGCTGGATGAGTTGCTGCATTGAGGGAAGCTACATAAAGCACTAATATCTTAGCACAACCAGGCAAAACTCATCAGATTATTAGTGCTTTCGGAGGTTACGGCATAGCTTTGGAGCCTACACATGTAGCAGTCTTAGGCTGCATCCACACTACTGCGTTTTTGTTATAAAACGCATAACTTTTGCTACGTTTACGCCTAGCGTCCACACTACTCTGGTGTTTTATAAAAACTAAAACAGAGACCTTTTTAAAACGCTGCTGACCGCGTTTTAGTTTGAAAACTCCGGGGTTGCGTTTTAGTGAAAAGACGTTCTAAAACGATGACACAGACGCCCACATTCAATTCCTGATTGGGTCGTTTCAGCCACGACGTGTCCTTCCCTGATTCATCACGCTCCTATCACGTGACCCTTTCCCAGAGGAAAACAAACGACATCAGCCTTGACTACCAGCGGTTAATTCAACATGGATAACGAATTACAAAACTTACTTTTACTTTCCACCTGGTCGTCGGTCCAAGCATAGAAATCTCTGTTCTTACTTTTCTCCATTGCTGTTCTTCGTTCGTAGCATTTTCTGCAACTCAGCAACCAACCGCAGAACAGACAATATGCTTCCTGTTTACACCGGCACGTGCATGCCCAGTGCACGTGAATGGTCATGTGATATGCGTTTCCAGGCGTGTAGTATGGACGGAGATTATTTCTGAAACGGTGATAAAACGCTTGTAGTAGTGTGGATGTAGCCTTAGTCGACATGCCACCCTCAAAAGTTGCATTTTCAAGTCTCTGATACTGTTGAAAAAGAAGACTACTGGCTGATGTAAACAATGCAGGTTTAGAAATTTTCAAAAAAAATCAGCTTTTCCAATGTTTTACAAGGAGAGAAATGTATCGGCACATTTATTAGGCCTCAAGGATGCATACAATTAATTCTCTTGAGAATATAGCCATACACTTGTTTGTTTACTAGAAAACTCCACAGGGTACCTTTAAGTGGGACCTTGAGACGACCAGAAACTGAGTGATATCTGAGTCTGGGTGCAGAGGTCTGGAAAAGGAGACAAAGATCTAAGGGATCTGGTGTGATTGATTCTCTCCATGTCAGAAAAGGGGGGGGGAAAAAATGCATTGATTTTAGAAGTACTTGTCAGGAGGCGCACCAAATGTTGTGGTTTCTAATGCATCCCCTGCTTTTCTTTTTAAAACTCTTCAATTCATGCTGTTAACTAAAGCTACAATACCCTAAAAATAACAAAATAATAAGTTTTGATGCTTTAATGGGATGGGATGATTCCTTCTTGCTGATCCAAACTCGGTGAGAACATTAAAAGAAAACAGCTTTGGTCTGGCTGGTTCATAAAGTCATTATAATCCCAATTGTCTTTGCTCTGTTAGTGGGATTAGCACCCAGCAGGCGTGATGATGACAAATGAAGTTGTTTGTGGGGGATTAAGAAGACTTTGAGCTCTCTATGGATTTGAGTGTGATATAATATTTTGTGCATCAAATTTTTTGCTTTCCGTTGAATAAAAAATAAATAAAAATTACAATAAAGATTACGCGACAAGTCAAGCTAATAATTACCTCAGAGATTATGCAGATGAAGAGTAGATTGTTTCTGTAATGACACTGTGGAAATCAAAAGATCAGCAGTCGCAGCAACCGCGGACGGTGAGCGCCGCCACCAGCGTATGCTCGAATCTGAAGTCATTTAAAGAGAAGTCCTTTAAAACTTGTATTTGTCTGACTGCTCTGATACCTCTCAGACTCAAATCACTAGTGTCAGCAGATGACGAACAAACTGAAACATCTTCTGTACAACTTCATTTCCAAGTCATTTCAATCCAAGAACTCAGGTGATTCTTCCAAAAAAAGATTTTTTTCTTTTTTTGGGGGGTAAATTCTTCCAACTAACCTTCTGCCACAGCCCAGTTGGATTGAGAATTAATGGCGCCATCCCTTTGGGAGGATGTGGAAGTGACGTGAAGTGTAATGATCTCAATCAGGGCCAGGGGTGAGAGACAGAACTAATCACTGAGCGCGCTCCACTACCATAATGCAGTCAGTCGCCCTAATGACCCTGGCGCTCCTGTCAAAGCCATTATTCTCCCCCGTAGTGAAAGGCACATCAAACCGCTGGGGCCCACTCATAATTGGACTAAACTTTGAGCTATGAGAGGACATTACACATGTCCTGTATTAATTTGGGTGCCAGATTTTTACATTGGTAATTATTTGAGGGCAGCTAGGGGGAGAGAGAGAGTGAGTGAGCTGACGACGTCCCACTGCCGCAAGGGTGTCAAGGCTTGAAGATGTGAGTGTGTCCCAAATGTGGACATGCTGTTATTTAGGTTTTATGGTTTTGCTTTCAAATACACAATAAGGCTGCAGATGAGAATAAAGTTTTTAATGACGTTTTAAAAATATATAGTAAAACTCACCACAAGGTCCATTCAGTAAATATCCCGAAGCTTTCAATTGTATCACATGAACTTCTTCAGCAGATGGAGTTTGCCCAGTTGTCACTGAGTACCTGAAGGACTTTTCGTCCATGTTGGCTTAAAAGCTGAATTCAAAGTTCATTCTCGACCAGTTGAAACTCACCACAAGGTCCATTTAGTAGCTGTTCTGGAGCTCTCAATCATATCACATGATCTTCATCAGCAGGTGGAGTTATTCTCAAGAATGAACTTTGAACCTCAGCTTGTAAGCCACCATGAGAAGTCCTTACAGTGCTCAGTAAAATGATCATTGAAACATCTACAGTTCTGTGACGTCTGGACAAACTCCATCTGCTGGTGAAGATCATGTGATATGATCAAAAGCTCCAGAGGAGCTACTAAATGGACCTCGTAGTGAGATTGTTTTCTCAACTTCTGTTTCCACGGTCATGATGGTCATGATGAATGAACTTTGAACCTGAGAAATGTATAGTACGGAATATATTTTCTGATTATTATTATATTGAATTATCATAATACTGGAGCCTGATTGGCCAACAGCAAGTCCAACAGCAAGTCCTGCAACAAAGTTCCTTCAAATAGTTTCTTAATACGAGGCTGAAAAGCTCTGATGTCACGGCGTACTGACAGACCCTGGAGTACACTTCTACATCACTGCAGCAAGGTAACAAGTTAAACCTCTGGAGGACAAAAAAAACACTTTTTTGATGTGCCGTTTTTTTATCATGGAGCTGTACAAACATTTCATATTATTGTATATTTGACTTTTGGCAGAATCCTACCATGATGATATGATCATATTGTGCATATTGTACATCATATTGTAATAAATTCTGTTTAAATCACTGGTTCCCAACCTGAGAACCCCGAAAAAATACGAGGAGGAAAATTTTGTCACACAAAATTATTTTTTATGACTTTGTCTAATTTTCTTTGCTTTTTTTCTTTTGAAATACTTTCTACTTGTGGGGGTTTCTAAACAATCTGAGAAGTAAAAATCATTCTTTAGTTCCCATTTACTCCAATTAATGTCCACACCACTGCTAAAACCTGATAAGGGGTGATAAGTATTTTGTTTAAAGGGGCCATAAGCCAAAAAAGTTGGGAACCACTGATCCAAATGAATGATTCTAAACACACTGTAATTAAAAACTTTATATGTTGATAGAGATTCATCAGTTTTATGTAATTTTGCATATCTGCCATGTTTTGATGTATATCCATATTGAGCAATGATTCTTAAAATATGAATATGTTCATATATTATATTCTTTGTGATGTTGATTTCAGTTATACGGCAGTGTTAGCCCGCTACACTGATAAAGCATACAAACGCTGCATCGATGTCGAATGAAAAAGTGCTTGTTGCTTGAAATCGCTGTTTACTGTTGCAAAAGCCGCAGCTCCACTTGTACGGATCTCAGATAATAGACCCCAAACCAAAGGGGAGACAACCTCTCCTCGCTTTTGCTCTCTTGTTTGCAGCTATTGTCCTGTTTGTAAGAAAATCAAGTTACAATCTCTCAGATATATCCATCATCTCACCCTTTCTGGCTCGCGTTGGAAGCGTGAGGTGAGTCTGCGGGGATCTTGGAAGAATTCTTTTGGTCTTCTGCTTACAGCGTCCTGAAGAGACATCAAGAGAAGCTCCATTGATTTTTTTTTTTTTTTTCCTCTTTTGGCTTCTCCTAAATTTCTGTACAGAGAGCTAGCAGGGGGTCCTCCCTGTATGTGCTGTTTCAATAGTGCCACTCAAAAATGGAGTGGGTCAAAAACAGATTGCTTCAGTGGAAGTAGGGGGGGAGAGGAACAAGCCCAAAAAGTTTACAGCAACTTTCTGTCACTCTTTGCTGAGATGTTTTCAGAGCCGGACAAGTTTGCTGCGTTTGTCAGAGTTTGGTCTGTTTCTCATAAAGCCCTTGGCAGCATTTTTCATGCTGGCACTGACTTAGAAGTTAAATTAGCGGAAATTTTAGTGTTTGTCTCTGTTTAGTTCATTACTTGAGACTTTACAATCTGCTGACGAGGTTCTTCATACTTTGTGACATAACTGACCTCATATATATTTAGTTTTCATGTTGATTTTTTATTTACATTAAACACCTTGTTCAACTACTTAGGCAGCAGTTTTATGTTCTTTGAATAGCCAATATGCAGGTTTATACAATGCAAGAAGATCATTGTAAAGTCTTACAGGGAACTTTGAAGTTAATTCTATTGAAAAGAAATAACTTTTATTAAAGCAGAATCAAATAAACAGTGAAGCTTCCATAATATTATTGATAAATATGATGCTTAACTAATACTTCATACCTGCTTTGTCATTCTGACACCATTAACACCTGCTAATCACATGTGATCTGTATATGAGTACATTATAATGATATCGGATCACAGCCTTATTTGGCTTCAGAAGTAGGTGATTTTTCTTAACCCATAAAGGAACACTTGAAGAATAGGTTCACAAGTTTTCAAGTCTGTCTTAAAACAATAGTCAGGTGTCCATATGAACATTGAAACTGGTTTTGTTTGCTGTAATCATCCCTCCTGTTCTTACTGGCCATTAGCAGATTGTAGCTTTTTGCTGGACTTGCCTGAGATAGCAGGAAGAGGTGAAGTCAGGTGACCTTTAACTTGTTAGTCGGATTTTTTTTCCCTTAAAGAGTAACTTAACACCTCCACAAAATCTAGTCTTTTCTGACCTCCAGTGGTTTAACTTATGACCCTGCTGCTGTGATGTACAGGTGTACTCCGGGACCACACCTATCAGTGGTGCTGGGTGTGGTCAGAAGTGAAATATACTTTCAACCAGAGAGGGCAGTGAAACAGCCTGGTGTTAATGTGGCCAAACAGATTGCATTTAAACTTGGCTGAGATCAGGAGTCGGTTCACTGATGCCCTCTTTCCACCAAACCAGCTCTGGTTCTTGAACTGGTTCTGTCAAGGATTCTTGGCACCTTGACTATTACCATAGTAGACCAGAGACCATTGTTGCCTTCTCCATCCTCTCTTTCCAACCTGGAGAATAAGACACGCCCACTGATGTTGTCACGGTTTGCACTTCAGGTCAAGGAAAACCTTCTGTTTTTTGGTGCCAAATTTTCAGGTTACGAATCAATTTATTTTTGGTCGAAATGATCCGAACGGTTCAAAATTAGGTGCGTGAACTGTAACGGAACCCGTTCCATGTTGGTGGAAAAGTGGTAAAAGATAGACTTTGACTATGGCTTAGATCAAACTAAAAGTCAAACTTCAGATAGACGTCTAAATGCATCCCTTGCTCAAAGCTGTCTAGTTTGTGACTGATCTTTAAGTAGGACTAATTTGAAATGAAAACTTTAATTGGTTGACCGAGCTGCAGAAAATGTTTGCCGTCTGGAAGAATTCAACAGTAATGAGGACGTTTTACTGGCACAATTCAGTGTAACAACACAAAAAGCTTCCAGAAGCTGTTCACACCTGTCGCAGAGCTGCTGTGGTTTCTTCATGGGGCAGTCTTTATGTTTTTCATTGGACTAATCTAGGAGCTAAATGAAGACTGGCCAAACACTACAGACCAGTCTAAAATATCTTTGTGAATCCAGCATTTACACCTCCCATTAACATGCGTTTTTCCTGATCCAGATAAAATGCAAAGCTCACATGTAAATAAGACGTGTTCTCCATCTCATCTTAAAGGAATTTTCTGTCTATTAGCAAACTGCATCATATGGGTTTAATCTAAATATACCATATTCTGTTAGTTCACGCTTAAATACTGGATAACAGTTTTACCCGACTGAGATGGTGTCTCCGTCAGTCACACCACACTAGCATATGTAACATGAACTGTATCGCTTTAACACCAAGAACTTAATGAGGCTGTACTTTTTGCCCCAGGCCACAGAGCGAGAGAGGGGGAAGGGGGGAGGATGGGGAAATCAGAAAGGGTGAGATGAGAGGAAGGTCGAGAGTGACATACAGAGAAAGAGAGAGAGAGAGAGACGAGAGGTGGAGGAAGGGAGAGAGAAAACAACTTGGTTGCCGGGGTGTCGGCAGCATCCTGTAGGTTAGCTGGGAGCTGTGATTACTCACGATGTGTGTTTAATTAATTAGCCTGTGTGGAGACAGCGTGCTGTTCATCAGGGTTTCTGTCAATACCTCTCCATCCTGGGCTCAACTCCGCTGCCACCTCCCGCACACAGCTTCTTTCACCTTATAGAAATACACACAAGGGACACGTGACTGCACAGAAGTTGGGAAAGTTACTGAGGGAGAGGTTGCCCCGGATGTAAAGGCAATATCTGCATGCAAAGAGTTAGATTTCTGTTGTGGGTGATGAGTAGCTTTACATGTAAGGATCTCAAAATGTCAGCAGGATATAAATGTAATCCCAGAATCATATGGCATCATATTTCTAAGGAGATGAGAATCACTTGCAGAACGTTTACAGTATAATCTTAACAAGATTAAATAAAAACTCATCAATGCTTGCAGTTCCTGAGCTAAACATCTGATTCTCTCTTTCAGGACGCCTCCATTGCACATCGTTTCCATGTTATGAGGGAGAAGCATCCTGAGAAGTTTAACAGCAGGTAAGTTTGTGTCTTGTAATTCAGGCTTATTCAGACCTTCTAAATACATAACAGCCTGATTAGAAGGACAGGGCAATACAACAGCTGCAGTGCTGAAAATGAACAAAAGAAGAAGAATTGTTTCCAGGCCAGTACCTCACTGCATAAAATGTGTTTTTTTTCTTTCTTTGGTTTAAGTAAAACCGAGTTAAATATATCCTGTGTCATACTTGTGGAGCTAACTTCTCCTACAACCTGCAAAGACTTAGGAAAGACCCAGATTACAGTTAACCATGGATGTATTACGAGAGCAGGATACGGCGGCATCTCTCAGCCTTACTGCCACTTTGTCCCAGTGGCCACTAGCGGTACTGCAGCGCAAAAATCGTCTGCCCAATAATCATTTTCCCTATAAACCACCATAATAAAGAGACATCTATAAAACTGCAAACAAAGTCAGTTATTGCTCTTTGTATTGTGAATTTTTAAATCATGAAGGTTATTCCAGAAATATGTTACTTAATTCAAAGTAATGTTTTTTTACAAACTCACAACTCACTGTATTAACCTACCTGTGATACTGTACGTTGGTTCTAAATGAGCGAATCAGTGATGCCGTGTGACGTCCCATCTGTACTCCTTATTATATTCTGGTTTCAGTTCAATCTTTTCTCAAGGAGTGAAAAAAAGGGTTTATAAAACTTACAAATACAATTCCTCATGTGAAAAGTCTGCCAACTCCCATAATCTGTATCCTAATAACTTTTAAACTGCAAAAATTATGCTTATGAGGAATTTTAAAACTTAAAATCAACCTTATCTATCTGCAGTGTCTAACCACTTGCTCCAACACCTTGATTCTTGTGCATGCACATTTCTGTCATTTCTTATGATTTCTTTTACATTGTTGAGACACTGAGGTCAACAGATTAGAGTGGCCACCTTTCAGAATCTAAAATCTCCCACCTTCATGGCTGATGTTGGTCCAGATAAACACAATTTTTTGTAGCAGTTTCCCGTTTTTTTTTTCTTGAGTAGAGGTGTATGTCCTAAAGATAAGGCTGAGTAATCTTCAGGGTCCTTGAATGACGTTAATGTTCCCTCTTCTTATTTTTAAACCCACGACCATGATGGAAATAAGTTTCTATTTTTAAAAAGATGAAAAAAAGAAAATGTCCCAGAAATCAAATCACACACTACTCACAGTCTAAACAAACCCACAGTGTGTGTTTGCAGAAGCTCTGCGTGTCCTCTTCATGACAGCAGACAGTGTAGCTGCTCTGGAGCTCAGCGTGACGAATGGACAGGCTTCATATTTAGCATGTGTTATTACCTTGAGGAGATGCGTTCACCTTTGGAGATGAACAAATGTGGCATCTATGTTTCCATCAATATTTAACGTCTCCAATACGTCTCCACTAGCGCCAGGGAGTAATTGCAGGCCTAATTGAATTTGCTTGGCTAGTTTGACATCATGGATCAGTCAGGCTGATGACACACAGCCTCCTAATAATCCCATTTGTACTCATTATCATATTTTACCCTGGCCTTAGTACAACATTTAGCCAACTATCCTCCTGCTGCTTGTTGCTCGAACATGCAGATATGTCGGCGAAATGATCCAAAGGGAAGTGAAGGGGGCTTTCAAATAAACCCAGGCCTGTCATATAATGGTTACCGATGGTTACGACGGATGTGCCACCATGTTGGAGAAATGCCAGCAAGAAGGAGAGACTGTAAAGTTAGCGACTCTGAATTATCTGATTAAACAAAGAGGGGGTTGGGTAGTCATCGCCATGGGATTACTCCAGCATGCCGTGATGTTGGTAACCAGTTTTCCTCTTTCCAGATCACTTTCCAGACCTCCATGCAGGACACATGCATGTTGTTTTACCCCATTTTAAGCCTTTGTGAAAAATGATTGAGATATTTTAAGAAAATTATTCTGTCTGTTATTTGAATCCAATTAATAATTCACGAGGGGGAATGGGTTTAGGATCTCTCTATTACACACTATCCTTGCCAATTCAATAATGCATGATTATAGTTTTTCAAGGTAGCATAGATTTTGTTGGATTTGTCCAAAGGGCTCATGTCCATTGGAAGTATATTGCAACTTATCACAGGAATCATTTTCCTGCAGCTGGAAGCTCTTTCTCAGGAACTTCAGTGACAATGCAAGCAAAGTGCAGCGTGTCTTATCAACTCTGCAATAAGTATGTTTTGTGTAGAATGAAAGAAAGGAATAATGAGCAACTGCTAACAAGCTTCAACTCACTTAATACGCAAATACACTGGAAGCTTTCAGTTGAATAAAAAAGTAATAATAACGTTACTATTCAAGCTTTTAGAGAGAGGCTTGAAAAATTATAATGCTGACGATAATAATAATAATACCACTTTGCAAACATTTTCATCCAGAAGCTTCTGACTGACATGCAAGTTAAAGAAAAATTAAATAATTTCAGTTACGTCTTAAAGAAGCAATAATGGGGTTATCCTACATTTGAATCATCTTTTCACACAAAAATGACACAGAACACAACAGAAACAGCGTCTTCACACGTGATATTACACAGCAATATTACATCAGTGACACCGAACCACACACAGTGTTTTTGTGTTTTTTCTTTAATTAGCAGCTTTTTAACAGTTACACAACCTTCCTCGTTGCTTTTCCAGGTGTGAAATGTCACTAATTACTGCTGTACCCCGTTCATTTTATCATATTTGTGTAACTCAAAATTCAAATGTCTATTTCTAATGTTTTAAAGGCATATTATTGATATTGTTGCAGTGGAAGTAATAGTGGGAGGTGAAAAGGCAATTGTCAATTTGTAAGGTCATTGTAAGGTCAATTTGGTGTAATTTTTGCACAAGTACAAAAAGTTTATATTTCAACATGTATATTTTTCTATTTAGTTTGTGATTCCTAAATGAGTTATGGATAAATAATCTACTATTTATCAGGCTGGAGTGTAATTTAACATCAATAAAAAGTAATTATTTTAATATCCCCTGATGAAAATCTCCTTCTGATAGTGTTCAGTGTGCAAACATGTGCATTTTATACTGTTATAGTACATTAATAAAATAATGTACTGTATATCTAAACAGCATTTTAACGTCTTTTAAAAATTGGGATTTTTTCATGTATTTTTATTGCTGTCATGTACCCACGTGTTTTTGAAACCTTGCCTTTGCTCTTGGACGGGTTTCAAAGTCAAAATAAATAGATAAATAAATACGGACATAAAAGAAAAAGTTTCCCATATGTACCAAATCTATACATTTTGTCACTGGTTTGACCTTAAAGAAACTGAATATTTAATCAGCTTTAATTACCAACCAAACAACATCATGTAGCTTTTCTTAATTATGAAATGAGGAGACTTTGTTGATGGATACAGGGGTCATGCACTCTCTCTCTCTCTCTCTCTCTCTCTCTCCCTCCCTCCCTTCATTTCTCTGGTTCTATCCATCTTCTGTATTTGCACCTTGGGGTGATTACCAGGGTGAAGGTGTGAAGATTTGACACTCGGCAGATAGATTCATTTACTGCCACTGCCGGACCTGGAGGTGATAATGAGGTTGAGGATTAAAAGCAGACAATCAGTCGGCCCGTGACGAGGACTGCGCCACCTCCTCCCCCATCGCCACTCCTCCTCGACCGCCTTGTTAAAATATACCATACCCCCTTTTTTTCCCCCCATTTTTTGCTGATCTCCCATGTAATTACACACTAATCTCTGACTCTGAGGGAAAGAGATGGATAGCGAGAGAAAAGAGGAAAGAGAGGTGGAGGAAGAGAAAGAGAGAGGGTTTAGAAAATTACTAACTTTGTGCTGTTATACAGTTTCATTCTTCTTTTTTTTTATTTGCTTTCTGATCTTCGGATTGGTAGATCATGAGCGACTCTGTTTCATACAGTTAACCAATTCTCAGTTTTGACATACATGACACTGTAGCACAGACGACACTTAAAAATGTCAGCCCAACTGTAAACTTTTTGTGACAGGTTATATTTACTCTACAGTGTACTACAATATAGTGACACCAATTTTAGGTAACAAAAGACATCATTTCTCTATTTGCATTTTGATTTCTCGTGCAAAATTTGTGACACTTCAGTTTGTGTATTTCCCCAAACAGTCAAGTCAACCATTTCACTTTCTTTCACATTTGTTTGTTTTGAGTTTGTGTGGTCTTTAGTCGGATATCTTAAAACCTTGTAAATGGATTTTAATGAAATTCAATAGAAAGAAACAGGCGATCCTTTTTTGTGCAGGTCTCGATCAGGTAGCACCACCATTGACCCTTTCATGCATTACTCCTGATCCATGAGGCATAAAAGGCACTATTTTATTTCTCCTGGATTCATCTGTATAGGCCACGCCCATTTTTGGCTAAGCAAAAGTTCTGCTATTTTAAATTTTTTCACTGTTTTTTTCTTTTACACACTTTATCCAATCATCATCAAATGTACACACATAACATAAAATGTTTCTGTAATTATAAAAGAGACTGTCTTCCGCAAAAATCTGTCCGTATAAGTCACCTGTGCAAGCAGCCTATTACAACCCATATTTACGTTTATTGTTAGGCGGCGACCTATAAAGAGCGCCAAAGGCCGCGTAGGGAGGATGGACGGGTCAAACAACATAGGACTTTCTCCAGGAGGCCGCTGTTCATGTCCCGTGTGAAACCAAAAGTCAATGTTGACTTATTTTAACTTACGTAGTACACAAGTTAAGCTACATAACTAACGTAGTTTAACATTTCACAACATTAACCACGTGTTGTTGCTGTTACCATGACGACGCAGGTCCAGTACTCCTATATATGTCGTTTTGGGAGTCATTGGAAAACGACCTATTCTGTCGAAACAAAACGAAATTCTCGCTCTCTGCAATATCTGCACAAGGCAACTATGGTATGGTTAAAGTTGGGGATAGATGGTTAATACGCATACTATGTAACGTCAACGCCCCCCCACTTCTTTTACGCCGTCAACTATCCATTAAAGGTGATAAATCTTAAAAAGAAAAAGTTTGGGAAAGATTGTGATTATAGTAAATAAGCTTTGGTTATTTTTAGGGCTAATTGGTTAGGGAAAGAAAGTGGTTACGGTTAATAAAAAGGCAATGTTAATTGCAGGTCTGTGATGGGATGCAAACCCCATTCTCCTACATAAAGGTTAGATGTGCTACATGCCCGTCCACCACCCCGACCTCCATACCCTTACTTTCCACCTTGCTACATATAGGACACACTTCTTCCTGCATTGGCACAAAACGTTGGCACTGGATGTAAATCGTGAGGTGTGGAATCCTCCAATATGGATGTAATTCATGGGGATACTGGGCTGATATTAATGAACATAACTCTGATCGTGAATCTCAGCTCAGCCCACCGGTCGTGATACCAATAACATCACATCTGTCTCAGGTGAATAATGAAAAATGTACTTATGTGAGTTTTTAAATCTGATGCACATCGAGGTTACAGTCCTGTAGAGTAAAGAGTAGTGAAAATATTATTTACCTGTGTATTATAACATTTGAAAATAATGTACACAATTCACATTTTCTGGATCTCTCAAGTACAAAACTCAAAACCGGTGTTGTGAGTACAAATCTTCATTCGCACATTTCTGGATCTTAAATTGTGCATTTGTCAGTTTCATCCTGTAGATGGAAACCCACTGCAGGCTGCACCCAGCGTGTGTGTGTGTGTGTGTGTGTGTGTGTGTGTGTGTGTGTGTGTAAATGAGCTGCTTGCCAAGGTCGGGAGGTATTTTAAGGAGAAAAGGGAGAGCCAGTCACTCTGGACGTGTCCAGCCTCACTCACTCGAGACCCACCAATAAGCGAAACTGAACATACTTAGTTATTTATTGCAGTAGCGTTAGCTATATGCTAACTCGCCTCAACGCTAGCAAGGCAATTTAAATTGCAAACACTGGTAAATAATATTTTCACTCCATACAATCATCAGGATCCAATTTTGTACCACTTTTCTATGTCGCCCAGGTCATATTTTGAAAACAAATCCGGCCTCCATGCAGCTTTTTGCTTTCCACACTAATCAGACAACATCAGATCTGTGAGGGAAAACATCAGATTTGGGACCTTTCAGCTGCAGCGTGAACGCTTCTGTGACTTCACCTGCAATGTTTGTTTATTCTGTGGCATCAATCATGGCGCCTTGATGTTCCCATGATATTTGCTCTGCATACCCAGATCTATTTTTGGTCCTGAGACATCTAACACCGTCAGTGCGCTCCTCCAGAGCCGCTCTGCCCCCGTGCGCCCACAGGCTCTCGCTGTGCTGTGTAACCATCCTGAGTTAACCTTTCCTGAAGGCACAGGGAAGCCCAGGCATGGAGCACTCTTTAGCATAATGAGTATGTTCATCAAAGCCCTGCGATGTGCTGGATGGGGCCGCCGGATTCACCAACACACGCACCCATCAACACACCCAAGCTAATGTGTGTGCACGCATGTACGTGTGTGCGCGTTTCCTGCTGAGTTGGGAAGAGGGCCACAGGTGATTACACATCCACACACACACACACACACATGCATGGTGGACCTCAGTAGCGGCCGCCCTCGGACCTCATTTGAGGATGAAATCGTTTATGTGACTAAAGTGTCATCTATAATTAATGACCACTTGTGTGTAATTTAGAGGGATCTCACCTGTGGCCCTGTCCCCAGCTCAGTGGGAACACACACACAACACAACACAAACACATAAACTCAAGTGAACTTACACACACAAGACTCTGCACATACAGTAGTAAAACAAATTATATATCATATGATCAATTTACAAGTTTACCCTGATAATGATAAACTGAAGATAAGATTTTCATCTACCGTGGCACTCTGACATGTCTGCATAATATGATCTGTCACGTTTTGAAGTCCAACTGAAATTAAATTGCATGTTCGTTTTGTTTTGTCAGACTGCATCCACACTAATACGTTTTTGTTTTAAAACGCATAACTTTTGCAACATTTACACCTAGTGTCCACCGTAGTATTTCCTGCAGCTAACTAAGCAACCAGCCACAGAGCAGACAATCTGCTTCCTGTTTACACCGGCACGTGCATGCCCAGTGCACGTGAATGGTCATGTGATATGCGTTTCCAGGTGTGTAGTATGGACGGATGATATTTCTGAAATGGTGATAAAACTCTCACGTATACGGAGATCGTTTTTGTTTTTTAAACACGTGGTAGTGTGGATGTAGCCTCATATTTGCATTGTAAATTACATGGCTTATACTGTCTGTTTAGATAAAATCAGTAACCAAAGGGAGACATTTAAATATAAATATGCCTGTGCATATACTAGTCAGTGTTATTGTTTCTCTATCTACGTGCACAGAGTAATTGTTTGCATAGAGCCAATTATTTGATATAAGACATAATTGCAAGGGGCCGACACAATGAAGTCAGAGGTGTTTTTTAAATAAAAATAGATTAAGTGATTTTGTTTCCGCCAAAGAAACATACAGGGAAGCTGGAGGTACTTTTTCCAGTCTTTAGTAGTGTCTGCAGATCTTTCTCTCAGGCTGTGTACGGCCCTTACTTACCTAAGATGCTAAATCCGGGGGGAAAAAAAGTCTTGCACCTGCTCATAAAGCTGTGAGCAAGCCCACAGTAATATCTGAAGGTGATTTAAATACGTATGTCAACTTTTTTACCACCTCAGAGCTTCTCTCACCTTGATTTTGGCTGCTGGACAGTAAGAGGACACTGTTTAGAGAGATTTTAGTGGGTAAATCAAACTGAAACTGAACTTTGAGCGAGTTTCTAGCTAAAAATCACATGAAAACTCCAAAGCACGCTCGTAAATGACCTTATTGCTATGACTCCCTGTCATATGTTACACCTTGGCTTGCTGAACGAGCTACCAGACAAACATCCACAGCGGAAACGTTACACTCAAGCTAAGCAGTTAACTAGCTCGTCAGCTGTAGCGCATTAAACTGCCTAAAAACTTGGTCAAGATTGAGCAGTTGAGATGTTAAAGTTTTTGTCCTTATTCTTCAGCACCACTGCTAACACCACTGTCCTTGTAAGTTTGTTTACATTGTGTGCCCTTGCAAGCTCGGCTGCCAATCAAAGACATACATAAGCCCGCCTGCCCACTCAGACACTTTGAGGCTGCAGGGGTATCTGATGCACCTTTTTTAGTGAGATATATCAACAATAAATTTGAAAAATCAGTTTGCTTTTCGCAGTCAAGAAATTATGTCATTGGCATGTGTTATTACAGCTGGACCTTAAATATGCTAAGCTACTAAAGCATTTCCGTTAGCGCTCATCATGTTGCATGCTGTTTTGGAATGAAATTATAGAGTGAAGGTGGAAGCATGTCAATAATTAACAACTACTGGGTTGTTTTAGGGAGCAACTCTCAAAAGCTAATGTTGAATGATAACTGACTCAATTGGATGGTTGGAAAGTAACTTCTCCCTTCTGATGTGTTTCTGGAGGTGTCAGACCTTCAATAAACACATTGCTAAAACACCTCAAGCCTTGAAAACAATCATTAATTAACAGTACTGCTTTGTTAAGTTCATGTCAGGTGTCTTAACAGTTCCAAAATGTAATGGTTCGAGGGTGGAGCAGTATCACAAATGAGTTTATGTGTTTCATTTCGACATAAATTATTGTAGTTTTTAATTGTTCACCACACATGGCGAAATGTTAAATCAATTATATATACATATCTGTACTAATATGTAATATCTGTACAATGGAAGGCAATCCAACACATTATCCCTACAATTGACACATTAGTTGAGTTAAACCACAGTATTTATTCATGATGAAGTTACCTTAAAGCTTAAATATATAAACAGGAGTCCGAAGCATTAAACTTTGTAACATTAGCTTCATTTTTTCAAATTACTTCAGCTGTCACTGTCAACTGTTACGATTGGCTGCTGAAACAAAACATGATGTCAGATTATTTGCCACAGTTCCCCACTGCAGAGGAGTAAAAGTGAAAGTCTTGAAAAAGTCTACATTGGGTGGCTGTGGCTCAGGAGGTAGAGCGGGTTGTTCCTCAATCCTGGAGTTGGCGTTCGATCCCTACTCCTCCTGTCCACGTGTCGAAGTGTCCTTGGGCAAGACACTGAACCCTAAGTTGCTCCCAGTGGAGGCCAGCACCTTGCATGGCAGCATTGTCTCCATTGGTGAGTGAATGTGTGTGTGAATGGGTAAAATAGACCAATCTGTAAAAGCGCTTTGGGAATCGTTAAGGTGGAAAAGCACTATATAAATGAAGTCCATTTACCATTTATATTACATATAACCAGGGGCATACCCAGGGATTTTGGGCCCCGTGAAAAGATATCATAATGGGCCCCACCACCACAGGCAACCCCACCCCTGCGCAATAGACCTTTTTCACGGCAGATATTAACAATGGCTCCATTCCTTTCCAAGAAAATGAAAGTTTTATTAGTTTTATGCATATAACCACTTGTTTCAACAGTATTACAAAGACTATTTTACATTGAAATATAATAATTTAAATGGTTGAATTTCAATCCAATTTCAACCTAGATGTCTTTTGATCTGCAAATCATTAAACCAATGTTAACTGGGTTAAAAGTGATCATTAAACTATGACGTCTACTGGAATAATTTCAGAAGCGGAGCATTATATCCTCATTTCCAATATCGCAGTGGCTTTGGTGGCAATTTTGGTGTTTTACTGAATACACGTTTGCAGCTCAGTTATGATCAATGTGGCAACAGATACGTTGTGGATGTACTTTACTCTTTTTAATTTGCTGTGTGTAGCATATCGTCTTATCTTTATTTTGGATCTGTATTTCCTGAATAGTGTATAGAAGGAGAACCTTCTGCTTCACACACGTAAGAGAAGTGACATAAACAAACAAGAAAGACTAGTTTTGATAAATGTACACAAAGACAAAGTCAATAACTAATGAAAGCTAAATTTTCAATTGTCAAACAAACTGTGCTTGTTTGTACCTTAGGGGTTAAATCAACCAGTGAGATTATTTTTGCCTCCACTTCAGCTTTGTTTGCAAAAATAATAAAATATGTAAAAAAGAAAAATATTTGATTGTGGCAGCTTCTCAGTTCACTTCTTTGTCATTTTAGCAGTTCAAGGCTTGAAGATGTTGGACATTTTATACCAGTATCAGTAGTTTAAGTTAAAAAAAAATACATCTTGGAATCAGTGCAGTGCAACAGAAAGAAATACATTTTTCAAACTGCTTGCTGCATCTCTGAAGGCAAGACGACGCAACTCAGGTCATTTCTCAAACTGCCAGTCGGAGTGGGAGCGCTCCAGGCGGTGTCATGTTAAACAAAACAGTGCATTGATGCAATGCACAAAGAGTTGGTTATGTCAATGTGATATTTATCACCTCTGATCAAGAAGAAATTAGTGTGAAAATAAGGTCGTAGATCATTGTGGGTTAGATTAAGTGTCAGAGGGGAAAAAAATCAATGGCTCTGTGCCTCGCGTTCAGTGTGGCCGGTAGAAAGTGCATCTAAAGGTGCTGTGGCCTCAGGACAGCAGTGCTACAGTGAAGCTTATCACCTCTGACATCCTTTAATATGGTGACCAACCACTGGAGCGTTGATGAACATGGGTGTATTGTTCAGATCCAGGCGGTTTGAGCTACATTTGTCTTTCTGTTGCTCAGCTCACCTGACTATCACCTGACACTTCTTGGTATTAGATGTTTTTTTAAAGCCACAGAGTTTGTATATTCCCCCTTCTTTCAGTTTTGTTTTATGATTTGTTTGTGCAAATAAACAGCACCTCAGCAGCTCTGGAAACCTGAGCCACTGTTTTCTTTTGGTATGCCAGCTGTGATTACTACAGCTGATCTCGCATGCACACCGCTAAAGTTATTAGTGCAGTACACTTTGCATTGATACACTGCAGGTAAAATCACAACAGAGGCCTTGTGGCTACTCGGAGAATTGAAAACCTGCTACATACAGTTTGCTGCTGTTAACACAAATTGCTCCCACAGGAAATATAATGAATGAACTTCTAAGATGTCCTGGAAGGATGCGGGAGCTTAACGTCAGCCAACAGTTTAAGGAAATGGGCACTTTATGTTCACTTTTATTGCACTTACAGTAAAGTAAGGTTATCCTAATCTACCTTAAAAGTATCATCTTACTCAAATGGACTCCCTATTAATCCTAGAACAAGCTGGCGACTGTTGAAGACACTCCTCACAGTCAGTCTGTCAGAGGAGTCCAGTGTTTAGCATCGGTCTGCAGATAACAAACGACAATCCAATCCAGCCAATGGGATGCTACCTAATGAACATGGACATGAGGTGATTTGTTGCCATGGTGCGCTTGTTAGGTTAAGTGGTGGGAATCGACAGGATGGTCAGATGTTATCTTTTACTGTATCTTTTCTCATAGTGTGTTTTTACTTTCCTGCATTTGGCTTCAGTTGTCCCAAGTGCAGTTTGGTTCTGCTGTACTGTGAAAAACCCAGAGGTCTCTGTTTAGGAGGTTTCTTTATAGAAGATGTAACCATGCTGTGAAATTTGTTTGAATGTGAAGTAGGTCATTCTTTCAGGTAAACTCCCTGAATCCACTGATGTGTGGCTGCTGTGCCTTAATATAGTTCTCCACTAATTTAGCATTGCTCCTATAGCATTGTCGGACTCATATTGGACGGTTGTATATAAAATAATCACAACTGGTGCAGCAGAACCAAAGATATTGTCTTTTTTATTCCACGCATTCTTCTTTTTTGTCAAAGCCTACATTACCCACAATGCAACACGGCCACCGACAGTTCGATTGGAGATTCGGGTATGTTATGCTAGTGGCGGCTAATGTAGCCTCTAGCCTCAAGCAGAGATGAGGAGTGGCCTACAGAGGTCTGGTAAACTCACTTCTTTCTAACTCCACACCCCCAGATTTTTTTTTCATTTTCAAACTTGTAGTCTTCAAACCCTGCCGACGCCAAGGCACTTTATCAGCCTTCACGCAGCTCCCTCTTGTTGGACTATGCAGTCTGTTTTTGTTTTCTCTCCCACAATCATCCAACTTTGTTACGGGTTAGCTGTTGGTACAGCATGTAGCAGCCTACTTGTCGAATGTGTATGTGTGTGAGGAGTTGGTCTGTGTTTATGACAGTTCTTTATGTTATTTTCCTGTAGTTTCTTCTTCCCTAACTGGAAATACGTGGAGATTATTCACTGAAGTTGAAAATGCGTCTATGCACCTATAGAGAATCCATGTCTTCTCACATCTACTCATCTTTCCATTGCCTTTTCATGCAGTCATGTCACGTCTAAAACTAGCTTTGCGTTCAGTCTAAACATGGCTTCAGATGTCAGAGGTTCTTGGATGTACCAAAAACATATCAAAACCAGCTTCAACAAAGCAACAACAAAGAGTCAAGGCATCCAAAACATTGCTTCTACTGTTTCTGGCTTCATTCTCAACATCAATCACCAACCACTAGTTTTGAATATGCTTTTCAAAGTAGCCACCTTCATTTGTTTGTTTGCAAAATTGCTCAGGCCTCTGTTCATGTGTGCTCTTGGGTTTTCCCTCTTGGCTACTGAGCTTACAGACTGATGATGATGATGATGATGATGAGGGAGATGTGTTGTTGTGGAAAGCCGCTCAGCATGGCCCTGTCGCCCTCCTGCCTCTTCCCACCTCCCTCTGCTCCCATCCCTTTTCTATTGACCATGTTGCACATTATAAATCAACTGTGAGTTGGGCTACCTTGCAAGTACCCTAATGAAAGCTCATTTATAAAGTGGCTAAATGGTCCTGACAAAAGTCCTAATGAGGAAATCAATAATTCAGTGATTGTTACTCTTCTTATACTAATACGTTCCTCTTGTAGCGCTTTGATTCCAGCTAAGAGAAGGCCATTTTTTACTGTATTCAGTTCTGCGTGTCAGCACTGTTGTAGGTTTTTTTTTTTTCTGTCCTTGAAGCTTTGAGATAAATTGTGTGTTGTATGAGGATGAAAATATCTCTGAACAAGAGGGAGGAGGACAAAGGAAAAGAAAGAAAAGTTGGAAAGTTTTAGGGAAAAGGAAAAATGGAGAGAGGAGGAGCAGGGGAAGTGTCTCGGGAAGGAGATGGAGGGAATATTTAGAGGAGGTTTTAGGGAAAGGAAAGGCAGGATGGAAGAGGGGAAGGAGTTGTCTGTTGCGGTCTGTGGGACGCCGTCACGCTGCTTCTCCTGATCCACAACGTGATTTCCAACCGCTGTCTGCTTCTTCTCCCTCCTTGATTTTCTGTTTTAATCTCTTCACTCTCCTTAATCTTCACTCTTCTACTTATCTTACTCTCTCTGTGCAGCCCATATCATATTAGACTTTCCACTTTTTATTTTCGAAACAATCTTAGCGTTAAGGGTAGCCTCTGTTGCTGCCCTGTTAGCTTAGCTCCGAGCCTAGCGTAGCCTCCACTCACCCACAGCTAACACAACTTCGCTAACTGCTTTACGATGGTTTGTGTTAACTGTTCCACCTTTGCAGATAGGGTGTCTCTTCTAGAGAGACGTGTCCGTCAGTTAGAACAGCTAATCTCTGCTAACGTTACCTTAGATGTCACAGGCAGTCCAGATAGCTTCTTCATCTTCAGCTTTTAATTATTGGTGGTTTCAATATTCACCTGAATAAGACCTTTGATCCACTAAGTAAAGCCTTTCTGGCACTTCTTGATACTTCTCCTTCTTGATGCTTTTGGTCTCACTCACTTTGTACATGAACCTACTCACTGCAGTGGTAACACCCTTGACTTGATTCTATCATGAGGGATAGAGGTTTCTGCCGTGACTGTCTCTCCTGTCACATCCGTGATGTCAGATCACTTTCTTATTAAATTTGAAGCGACACTGGCCTGTCCTTATAATGTTGGTGCTGATGTATTTACCACTCGCCACATCAGTCCGTCAACTTTAACTGCACTTGGTGAGCGATTGCCTGTGGTCCTGGCTCCCCTGGCTCACTGCAGCGAAAATTGTACCAGTGACTTAAACATAGCCCTTTCTAGTCTCATTCAGTTGCACCTCTTTCTACCAAAACAGGACGTCAAAGAGGTCTAGACCCTGGTTTACTGAAGAAACATGTGCTCTTAAGCAGGCCTGCAGGAGACGGTGATGTTATTCACTTCGGTTCACACTGCCCACGTAACAAAGCATGTGTGGACAGATGAGTAGCTTTTCTTGTTGGACGTTTATGGCCACCTCTTGTTTGGCAGCAGGGTGGAAGTCATATTTTTACTTTTGATGAATCAAACCGTTCTCAGGACAGAGAGGGTGCTGCTACCCTAATTTAAATGGCATTGTAATTAACTGGCCAAATAAGGAAATCACATAAAAAGCTCAGTTTAAAATCCAACACATAACTAGTGGCCAAAAATTGTACAGGTGACCAAAAATAAATCTTTCCCAGCTTGTTCCCTTTCATGTTTGTAGCAAAATTTATTAATTGTGCTCATTTATAATTGTTTATAAAATAATAACCTCATGCTGGAAGAAATGCTAAATCAACTGCCCTCAAATATTTGTTAAATATGTTCAATTCCACATGACTAAGTTTCTATTTTTAAGGTCTGGATTGCACTGTAAGAGATCTGTTTGCATGATTAGCATGAATTTAAAGACTACACAAACTGCGAAATGTTACGTGACACTTTCCAAATAAAAATATAAGATGTGTACAACAAATTATCAATCCTCCAGTACAAAAAAAGGACATTTTATTCATGTAGTCATGAGAGAATATAATGTACCATAGCAGTATGCGGACAGATGGTGACTCACCCCTGCGAGGTCATTGATCATCAGCCTTAACAATGGGAGTGTGTGCTGTAGGAAGCCCGGGGAGCAGCACCCCAGTCCTCTGTTAATTGCAGGGGCAGGTAGATTACCCTCTTACACCCCTCACTGGGCCTTAATGTTGGGCATGGGCACCCACTGGCCACCCCATGTGCCCTCTCAGATGCCTCCTTAACTGGCTTTAGATTCATCATTATGCTTCAATATGTGATTAATGAGCCACATTATGCATTCTTTGGAGATTAATGACTGTGTGATTTTGGTCAGCTGTAAACATTAGAGGTATATTTCCTGTAGAGTTTAGAAGATCCCTTTTCAAGCATGAATCAAACACAAGTACACCTTTACAGAGTGGTCTTCTGTCTCTTTTTCTTTTTCATAAACTCAGCATATACGGGACTAGAGAGAAGAGAAGAAGAGTTTATGACGAACAAGCTTCAGATTTTGATGTGTGGAAAACACTCCTATGTTTCCTCTTTTCTTGGTCCCTTTGCAGTTCCTGTTGTCTTGTTTCTTTCAGAACAAAGAATAAGCTGTGGTACTTTGAGTTCGGCACTTCGGAAACGTTTTCGGCCACATGTAAGAAGCTCCACGACTTTCTGGAGGTTGAGGTAAATCAAACCACATATTTTCTGTTGGGGTTTTTTTGCCCTATAGAAACAGAAAAGAAACAAAAGCAAAGGAAAGATTTTTGAAAGTCTGTGCTTTTGTGAATTATTCTTTCATCAACTCTTTTATGTGAATACCAAGCAGTCATACATTCTCTGTGTTATTAGGAATGTTCGATTAAACCATATGCACATAAATGCGGATAGGTTAGAATAATGGTGCCTGTTCTGGTCAACCCTCGTTCCATAAATAGCACAAATGTGTACTAGTTTCAAATTCACCCAGACAATGTGTGAAGGCTATCTGTGCACCTTCCCACCCGCTTCTCACTGAACCTCAGTTCAACACACAGGTAATTAGCCCTACACGACCCTGCTGTGTGTGATATTGAGTGATAATGAAGATGCCGTCTATACACTTCATCTTCCACCTTCTCAGAGCCATCCACACAGTGCAGAGGTCTTTATTAATTAGTGCTGGTTAAGTACCTACAGTAGTGGAGGAGAGCAGGTATGAAGATCCATACTGGTATAAAATCCAGTATTTAGAGTATTACACTTTTAGAGCATTACTAGCCTGACAGAAGACGATTCTGGTGGGCTGTTTTCAGCTTAATCAGATCAAATTGACAGGAATTGTAGTTCTAAAAACAGGTTCAGGCTCAGACAGACAGTTAGTTTTTAGGCTCCTGCTCAGATGGAGAGAAAAATTTAGACTAATACAACAAAACATGTTCACGCTCAGGCTCAGACAAAGAGACAGCTCAGATGTTTAGACAGAAAGACTGATACAGGTTCAGGCTTAGACAGACACAGATTCAGGCTCAGACAGAGAAACAAGTCTATGTTCAGACAGAAAGACAGATATAGGCTCAGGCTCAGATAGAGAGACAGGCTCAGGCTCAGACAAGAAACAGGCTCAGTCTTAAACAGAGAGACAGGTTTATGTTCAGGCTCAGTCAGAGAAACATGTCAGAAACAGACAAATTTAGTCTTTCTCCTCTTTTTTTTCTCCTTTCTAAAAGTGCGATGGTGTTACTCTGGACCTCAGCAACATCTCATTGGAAGGCATTGCCATTCTCAACATTCCCAGCATGCACGGCGGCTCCAACCTTTGGGGCGAGAGTAAGAAGAGGAGGGGTAACCGCAAGGGGGGAAAAAAGAGCCAAGACAAGAGGACACCTGTGCTCGACCCCAAAGAGCTCATGTTTGCAGTTCAAGGTAGCCTTGAATTGCAAGAATTAATACATTTATGACTGTTTTATGGTTGTCTTTTGGCATATATCCTGCAGTAAACTACCCCATTAGAGGCCATATCCAACCCAAAAAAACAATACGAGATATATCATCATGAAATATGCCATTACAAGATGTGTTTTTGTTTCAAAACAGAGTTTGTGTTTTTAGCCACGCTAGCAGCATGGGACTAGGGGTGGCAATGTTGGTCAGTCCACCACTTTGTTCTCACTATTGGATGATTGACCTGAAATTTTGCACAGACATTCATGGTCCCCAGAGGATGAAGCCTGATGACTTTGGTGATCCCCCTCAGCCATACTTTTTGTTTACTGCCAAGTAGCTAATGTTAGCATGTTAGCACGCTAAACTCAGATGGTGAACATGGTAAACATTACCTTCTAAACATCACCATGTAAACATCAGCATGGCAATGTCACAGTGACAATCACTGTGACATTGCCATGCTGACATTAGCATTCAGCTCAAAGCTTCACTGTGCTAAAGTACAGCCTCGCAGAGCTGCTAGCACAGCTGTAGACTCTTAGTCTTGTTTTAAACCCAAAACCTTTTAAAGATGAGTTTTTAAACAGGTTTTTAAAAAACTTGGTGAGGTAATTGGTGAGTCATCAACAGCACTTTCAAAGCCCCGCATACTGTAAACTGTATAGATCATGGTTGGTTTGCACTGTTGGACAATAATTGGACAATAATGCTGTATGTTAAATAGGTTTGACGCTGTAGGAGGCTCTTTCCCCTGAAGCACACCTCAGAAACAGACAGCCTGTGTCCCTGCTCCTATCACATAGATCAAAGACTAAACTTTAGACCAAACTTTTCCTGAGTGCATGAATATTTCACCGATGACAAGGTGAATCATAGCTAGCGGGTTTTGTTTGCAAAGAAGAGGTACAATCATGTCACTGTTTGGAACTGTCACTTGTGTATTAATGGTCTATGTAGGCTCCAGTGGACAGGCTCAGTTAATAGGAGTGGACTGAGGGGGGTGTTGGGCATACCCCTGAATCCATTTACGTCAAAAGGAAGCCCGTCAATGGGAATATATGAATGAATGAAGCAGAATGAGTCAGCTGCTCTGTGGTAGCTGGTGAAATGGTGTGAGCCACTTGAAGGAAAAAGTTTCCAGAAAGCTGTGGTAGAAGAAGTTTTCCAATCCAATATGTAAAGGTATTAATGCCACCATGGAAAAATACTTAATTGCAAGTAAAGGTCCTGCATTCAGAATTCAGAAAAAGAAAACAAGTATTAGCAGTACTAAAAGTATGGTAATGGTCGTATAAAAGTATGGGTCGCAACCCTAAGTTTGGGAAAGACTGGGATAGATTACCATTCAATTTAGTACACACATTCATGTCCTCCATCAGGATGAATGCTAACAGCTTCGGTGGTCCCCTGACTTTTCCTGTAGCTCTACCAGCAGGTCAAATTTTTATACTATATATAATTTTAATACTTTGGTTTATGCCCTAATACCTGCAAAACTAATGTCATTCCCATCAGCCTCAGTTTTAGTTTGTGTTCAGTTAAATAGCAATGCTAACATGCTAACATGTTAAACTAAGATGATCTGTATCTGCTTCAAGTTAGTATGTTAGCATTATTGTTGTGAGCATGTTAGCATTTAGCTTGAAGCACCACGAAGTACAGCCTCACAGAGATGCTAGTGAGGCTGTAGACTCATAGTCTTGTTATACAGGATGTGGACAGCTGTTGTAAAGTGTGAACATTTCTTGTGAAAGTTTTAGGTTTAGGTTACATTTTTTCTTGTGTGCACCCACAATGTTTTTTGGCTGAAAACCTCAATCCAACCTCAACCTTCAGTTTTGTGGATTTTCACATTCAAAGACCAATTGAAGAGTTCAACGTATTTCACTTCTGATTGACTAAATTCTCCAGAAGGTTTGAGATACTTTCAAGAATAAATTGTTATTGAGATGAAACAAGGCTGTGTTTAAGAGTTCCTGAAACGATGACATGTTGGTGACATCGCTCCCTCCCTCGCTCCCTCCCTCCCTCCCCTCTCTCTCAACCCAACCGGTCGAGGCAGATGACCGCCCACCCAGAGCCTGGTTCTGCTCGAGGTTTCTGCCTGTTAAAAGGGAGTTTTTCCTTGCCACTGTTGCTTGTGCTTGCTCTTGGTGGGAATTGTTGGGTCTCTGTACACATAAGGAGTCGGTCTAGACCTGCTCTTTATGACAAAGTGCCCTGAGATAACGTTGTTATGATATGGCGCTATATAAATAAAACTGAATTGAATTGAATTGAAATTGAATTGGACATTGTTACTCAACAACGATATATAAGAAACGAGTAAAAAATCTACATACATAAGTGTATTTTTCTCCTCAGAAATGAGCCATGAAGTTCTGGATTTGTATGGTTTTTGTGGGGTTTTTTCTATCAAGTCTAACTCCTGCTCGTTCAGATGATGGACAGTATGTTTTAGGTTTCATGGTGAGATGGTGTGTTGAGTCTTGAAACATGGCAAGTCAGTGAGGATCTCCAGACATGGCTGCCAGTGATCCCTTATGAGACTTCACTGATCAGAACATGACTGGTAGAAAAAAACGGATCTGTGTGAAGCTATCTATGGAGCTTTATTAATGTTTTTCCTGATGTGATTCCATTTTTTGTTTCCCCTTGGATTTCAGTAGCTGTTGCACCTTCAAAGAATGCTGAAAGTGAAGCTTGTTAAAATCCGTCAATACATGGCAAATTAGTCCCCTAATTTACAGTAGCATCATTTACTCTTCTTGTGATTAAAAAAGGTGATTTGTGTAGTTGGAAAACTTGAGAAAACAAGTGAAAGTGTAAATCCCAGCTGTTGCGGTGAGGGAGTTGTAGAAAGAAGAAAAACAGCTCAGTCCTAAAATAATCAACACAAACAAAACAGACTCTCTAACAAGCGCTGTTGCATGTTGGGATGCTTATCGCTTCCCTAATGTAATGATTTGACAGTCAGATGAAGGTACAGTGTGGCACAGAGTTCGGCAGACTGTGAGGGAGATAGTTGATCAATTCAAAGCCCAGCCTTGCTACGATGAACACTCCATTAATCCCTGAATAAAAATCAATCAGTTTGGTGTTTGTGGTAAAAAAAAAAAAAAGGCCACCGCCTAAACCTGGGAAGGCACTTAGGTTGAGTGGGGAGTGTGTATTTGTGTGCTACTACATCTATGTGTGTTAGTGCCCATTTGTGCTTGTTTATTGATGTGTGTGTGTGTGTGTGTGTGTGTGTGTGTGAATGGATGCCCTTGTGGAAGGTGCCCTCAAGGTGAGCAGCCTAACTTGTCAGATCAAGAGAACTGTGTATTTAGAGGTAAACACAGGAGTGCATTAGCCCAGAGGGGGCACCGCCGAGCACGACGCATGGATCAAACTGTTGGCAGGGATCATTTTGTGTGTGTGTGTGTGGTTGTGTGTGTGTGTGTGTGTGTGTGCGAATGGGTGGGTGGAGGGTGGCTAAGGGATAAAAAAACTCTGACCTTTCGGGAGCTGTTAAATCGTCCCGCTGGTGACGCCAGGAGACAAGCCCCCTCAGGTGGAAGGGAATGGCTGCGGAGTGAATTATTTAGAATGGGACTGAGCGGGGGAGGGGGGGGTCCATGCGTGGGTGGATGGGTTGATGCTTGGGACTGATGCCCCGTGACAAGCCCCATGAAGCTTTCATTGGACGATCGGCCTCCACACACCCTCCTCCTCCTGCCCCCGCCATTCCTCTTTAGTTTTACTTTCAGCCGGTCGGCTGCTGGTCCTGCTCGGCTCCCTCACTGCCTCTCTTTTATTCCTCCACTCTCACCCTGTTGCTCCACACGTGTCAGTGTGCACATGCCGTTTCTTATCCCACACTCTGACGGGAAGACATGGCTGAGATTAAAGCCGCAGCGCTGCTTTTGTGAATCTCCCATATGGACATTCATTCATACGACTGTCTCACTCACTGCGTTGTCACCTTCACTGCCTGTGTGTGTGTGTGTTGTGTGTTTATCGCAGTCAAATATTGCCTTCATCACTTGAGCGAGGCACATATTGTTGATTGGGTAAGGGGAGTTTCAGTTTATATTTGGCCACAGGCTTCTTATCTTGTGTGTTAATAATTCAACCTCCTTCTGCGTAAACAGTTGGGTGACTCCATTTTTCTCCCAGTTTATCTCTGCGAGGTAAACATGATGGCTTTTTCTGTATTTGGAGTCCACTTTTGATTGTTGTCTCAGGTAATTCATTTTCACCTTTGATATAAGAAATAATGGTTGGTGATTCAAAATAAAAATGGAAATTCACCAACAAATCATACTAGATTTCACTTTCACTTACAAAGACCTTTTTTTGAAATCATGTGTCTGCAGTGTATTGAGTTCACCTTTAGATTTATTGTCTCAGGTTTTGGTTCAAACAAGACAGTATGTGACATAATTTTGGGAAAAAGAACAGAGGTTTTTACTGGAGGCTATGTGGGGTAAACAAACGAGATATAGCGTGATAATTAGTGAGCTTTAGAGGTGTTGGTAGACTTTTTTTTTAACCTTTGGACAGAGCCAGGCAAGTTGTTTCCCCCTGCCTCCAGTCTTTATGCTAAGCTAAGCTAACAGTCTTGTGGCTCTAGCTCCATACTACAGGGACAAATATGAGAGTGGCATCTTTTTATCTAAATCTCAGCAAGAAAAGACAAGAAGAGAGAAAAGGCGTATTTCCCAAAATGTCAAACTGTTGCTTTAAATTAGCTTTACACGTCCTCTGCGACTGTAAACAGTGTGTTTGCATTAGTAATGTTTTCACAAAGACCTTAAATATAGTTGTATGTAGCCCCGGGCAACAAGGAATTTCTATCGCCATGGTGACGCTGTCCATCATACGTGTCAGCGCAGGCCCGTGTGAGCCGTTTGCATTAACGTGAGAAGTCACAGTGGGGGGAGCAGCTTTAAAGCCCAGTGTCAGGAGGTCAACCTGCTCGGTATGTACACACACTCTTCAACTCCGACCCTGGAAAGCACTGCACTCACAGTCCGGCACTGAGATAGGGGCAGACGGATGTCCATCACCATGGTGACAGCTGGACACCACAGCTCGGCAGCAACAACAACACCTCACGACAACAGCAACATTACCTACGACACTCCTTCAGGAAACCAACACAGCTCAGATAAACATGACAGCGATGGAGCAGCATTGGTGACAGCGAGCTAACGCGCGCGCACGCACCAAGTGCCTAAAAATGGGTCTTAGTTTCAATTAGTGTCTGTATGCTCCCAGCAGCGAGGCAGCAGCTTCTTAATTTGTGGAGGGACGAGTCGACGGAGAGTCGGAGGCAGAACGGGCCGCTGAAACAGATGGGCCCTGCGTGACACTGGGCTTCCAGCAGGGGCAAAATCAATGCTCATAACTGCAAAACAGAAGAGAAATTAATAATTATATTATCACAAGATTGCTTTGCATTGCCGGTGCAATCTAATTAATAGCTGTTCTGTTTGTAGCTTGTTGTTCTTGTTGCCTTTTTTTCTTTTTTTTAACTGTGAATGTTAAATGTTTCAGAAGCAGAAGGCAAAGTCTGAAGTGAGGAACATCACGTCCTGTTCTTTTATTTGTCCTCACTTTCCTTCTCATCTTTTTTCTTTCCTTTCTCACTTTCTTAGTTAATTTTTTTTTCCTCATTCTTCTTCTCACTCCCTGTGGAAGTCTCTTGGTTTTAAGATAACGTCAGCAACATATAGGGACAACAATGAACATAAATGTTGTATTTATTCGATCTTGAATCATTTATTGAACAATTTCAGCCTGTTAAACAGTCTAAAACACTACTTCATAGCTACTGAAATCTACTTTTAAGACATATTATTCATGCTTCTAGCATGCATACAGTAACAAGCTTATGATATGTACTTCACAGAATTACATACTTTGCAAATTCTCATGTTGGCCTCCATGATAGCAGCCGCTCTGGTTGATTGGACTTTAACTATGTTTAATGATGTGTTTTTGTTGTATTTTAGACCTCTCTGACCAGCTGCTGGAGGTGGTGGGGCTGGAAGGAGCCATGGAGATGGGTCAGATCTACACTGGCCTGAAAAGCGCTGGAAGACGCCTGGCGCAGTGCTCCTCCGTGACCATCAGGTCTTTTTGTCATGATTTAGTCACTTTTGTTATGTTTTGTTGTCTTTTTTGTTAGCATCTTTGCAAAATTGTGTTAGCATTAGGTTATTAAGTCAGTTATCACTTCCTGACAGGTGAACATTAAGTTACCTGGTGCAGCATTTTAAGATTTAAGATTTTGGTTTTATACATTTTAAAGTTTAATTGTAACATGTTTTTTTTTTATTACAGAACCAGTAAATCCCTTCCAATGCAGATTGATGGGGAACCTTGGATGCAGACTCCCTGCACTGTAAGTCACAGTTAAATGTATCCACTGTGTCTCCTCATTGTGTATCGCACATGTGGTGGTTCATGCAAACTGGAGCCCTTCAACCAAAACATTAAGCAGTGACATATTGTAGGGGTTGTACAGGGATTATTAACCCCATTCTATGTTTATATTACATAATCTATATACCACTTTTTGACAACTATAATGTTAACATATGCAGCAAAATAACATTATTTGAACACAAACATGCAATGCCTCTCAATGAGGTTGAACTTTATCCGAACAGCGAGAGGACAGAGTTGAAAGATAGAGATAATATGCAGCCTGAAGCCACGTTTTAGCATTTCTATTAGACTGAAAGAGCAACTTAACACCAGACTGAAAAGATTTTTTCGCTTAACCATTCTGCTCGAACGTTTCATGTCTGTAGCACCTGTGACACCTATCCACCTATCCTCCATGTTGTGTGTCATCATGAGTGTGATCTGTTACATCTGTAACCACATGTAAGGGTGGTGTGGTGGTGTGCTGTTCAGAGTATACTTCTACATCACTGCACCAAGGTGACAACTTTAACGAAGGTTGACGACTAAGTTATTTAAGAGAGATAATTACGGTCTCCGAGCTAACGGTTAGTTAGCAAATTTGTTAGCTCGTTAGCTTAGTTCAGTCACTAACAGGACACTGAGTTCAGTTTATTCAAAAGCTTTGTATTATCTTATAACTGGTTGCAAATCATTGCTTTTTTGTTGAACACATTTTCCTCCAACAGAGGAGGTTAAAATAAAAGTGAATGGTGCTAATTTTATCTGCAGTTCCTGGGCAGGTTGATGTTAACAATTAAAAAACAAACACAGAAAAAGGACCCGACACATTCAATAACACAATTCTGCATAAATCATTTCTAATAGCACAATGAATATAAATATTCCCCGTCCAATTAGGTCTTAAAGGACTGGTTTCAAAATAAAAGACAGATTGGCATCTAGTGCAGTATCTGTCCCACAGATCATGTTGGGCAGTAATTTATGATAACAAATACTTAATGATGCAAGTCTTACTTCTTCTAATTTGCTTACCCTCTACGTCTCAAACAAGTACTTCGACAAGTGTTTGTCCTCTGTCCAAGATGTTCATTTTTCAAAATGAAACAGTTGGAATAGTTTGCGCTGATTACGGTTGTGTTTAGCTTTCATTACAACGCCACTGCAGATGAAGTGCTGCCAAGATTTACATATGGATCGCTGAGGCGAAGCTAAAAAACCCAGTGCATGACAAAACGAGTAGCCTGCAAGTGCTCTTGTATCTGCTGGCACAACTCCAGAGCCAAGTTAGGATCTGACAATACATAATTGTGCTGCAATGATTTCCACGGCGAGATATTCGTACTGTATGTAGAGCTGTAGAGCTGAATTTGAATTAGTCGACCTGTTAAATGCTTATAAAAACCAACGCAGTTCAAATGGGATGTTAACCCACTAATTATTAACAACAACAACAACTATGCAAATGCATCTCAGTTCCTTTGCATGCATAACATATTTAACACCATCCAGTCATTTGCATTTTGAAGCGACATATGACATGTATCACTGTCTCTTTGATAACTAGGTCTGAAATAATTGCTACAAACTTTTCACTGTATCTCCAGATGTGATTCTGGTAAAATGCCCCTCTGTGTAGTCTTAAATATAATGTCCTGTTAGTTTCCTTAGTTTGGATGATTTTTGATGGCTAGGGAGTACATTACATGCATAATATAATTTGTTGTAATTGTTTTTAGAAGCCATATTGCTCTGTAACTGGGGCTCTTGATACACATAAATGCTTAATGTTGCATCTTTAAAACGCTCAGTTATCCTCCAAATTTATTTCAGGTATTCCTTTATATCTTCCATATGTGACCAGTGTCTTGCCTAAAAAGGTTAGCATTTTTTGTATTTTGTAAAGTACATCAGAAACATTAAGCTTAATCACGTTTAATGATAGCAGAATGCCTTCAAAAGCTGGTAATTGCTACTGAGTCAGAGTGCAAGTACAATAAATGGCAGCTTTCTTTTGAAGAGAATGTGGTCCTTTTAATGCAGATGGTAGCATTTCCTCTCCCCATTACTGCGTTTAGACTCTTAGTGCAACAGTATAATGAACTATGTGCTTAATATGACAACCCTTGATGGTTGATATTTGTTGTTCCATTGATCTACAATTTCAACCTTCAAAAGAAATGGCATCGTTGTTGGGAAACAGGATATCGTCAGATATATTATAAAGCCCGTACTTTACCATAATGCACCATAATGTATGTTACCATTCATTATCAGAGACATGAACCCTGCGGATTCTCAAAGTTTTCTGCATTAAGGATCCTCAAAAGTACACTCATAAGCCAACAGGCTTCATTTGACAAGAACCCATATGGAACCAGGACTCATATGGGAGATTTTTATGCTCTGCCATTCAGATGGGTATATTAAAGGTACCCTGTGGAGTTTTTGACCACTAGTGGCGCTCTGCAGCAATGCTTTGAAGAGTGGTTCCCTGTTTTGTTAGTATCTCGTGGACGCATAATCCTGCCGATGATTTCACGCTGTTCCACTGATCAACAGACAAGAAACGTTTCAATGCACCAACAATGGCAAGGACGAAGATTGACTTAATGAGTTTTGGTGAGAAACAGTGAATGTAAACATAACTTTGTTTGGATAGCTTTAACAATATTAGATTAAATTCAACTTCATTGTCTTTGTACAAGTGCTGAGACAATAAAATGCAATACAGGCACCGTTCTGCCTTAAGGCTCATGCAGGACTTGAACCCTGGACCTCGCACCCTAAGCGAGAGTCATACCCCTAGACCTAGACAACTTTCACCAACAGTTTGAAAGTGTTGGACTTGAACACATCATAAAGCTGTACCATTAGTGGAACTAGAAATGTAAACTTTCTCCTAAGGGTGGAACTTAAAATCAAAAGACCCTTGACAGCATGAATGTGCTCAGTAAATTTCATGACACGCCAACTAAATTATGATATTTCTTCTGTGCAAGTGGAAATTCTTGCTCAAGACCAAAGTGGTAGATGGTAGACCAAGGGACGGATTGACCCAACAACCAAACAGCTGCATTTACGAACTGAACAACTATCACTATCCGTAGGCCCCATTTTGGATGAACAGGAATTTGGCTGTTTTGTCCAAAGATATTCAATTTCCAATGACACAAAAGTGTGAGAACCTGGAACCATTTTTGCTTAATGAATAACTTTGAATAAAATTGTTGACGATTAGTTTTCTGTCAATTGACAAATTGCACTAATATAAAAAAGGAGAATCTGCGGGCTGGGAGGAGGAGAGGGGGGAGGATGAGGGGCCTGTAAAGCTCTACTCAGGTGCGACTCTTAAGGCTGATTAGATTAAAGCAGTTGGTTGATTGGGCCACAGATTCCTGAAACAAAGAGGAAACAGACAACATATTTCTTTGTTATACAGCCTGCCCAACAGCAAGCAAACACCAAACTAAATCTTAGCTCTTTGCTTCTTTCTAACCCCAGATTGAGATCGTCCACAAGAACCAGGCTCCCATGTTGATGGGGATGCCACAAAGCCGCAGCTTCTTCTCCTCCATCGTCAGACGAACACGCACTGAGAGCAAAGACTGATCCGTCACGGTCCAAGACCTTCGAGTCCTCACAAGCACCTGCAGAGCAGCGGTCACGAGTTGATCATCACTCGGCCCATTAGTGAAGGGGGGTCTTTGATGCCTGTTTGATAGCCCAGCGTACAGTAGCAAACTGTAGGTTCAGTATGTATGGTCTGCAGCATGGAGACGTCGCCAGGAAGCCCTCATTGAATCCAGAATGAGGTATGTTTAGGAATGACGCTTTGATCGACAGTGTGTAGAGTACTTTAGCTCCAAAATTACTGAAGCTATTTCGGGAAGTCCAGTTTTTTTTAAAGTATGTTTTTATTTTTGCCGTTGTGATCTGTGCGATGTGGAAAGAAACCCACACATGAATGTGTTTTGTGATATGATGTATTTATTTATTTATTTATTCATATTTTGCTGCTATTGATGTTTTTTAACAGTTTTTGCATTTGCATACCACTGTTGCATGATGGACAGTGAATGAGGTTGCTGCCGTTGAAGTTGACATATCTGGAGTTTGCAGCTGATCTTTCCCCAAGTATTTAGTAAGAAGTGAAGTCTCTTTGCTCGGCATTTCTTCGGCGCTTCACTCGTGAATGGCTTCAAGTAGTGAAAAGACAGAGAATCACTTTTGCTTTCTTTTAATGGTTCCTGCAAGTCATCCTTGTCATGTTTTGATCTGCTGTGTTGCTGCTCTGTCAGTGAAAAGATTAGGAATGATTATTGATCTTCATAAAAAATGCATGAGACTCTTTGTTTCACGTCGCACGAGAGATTTCCAGACAGTTTTACCAATTGTGTGTGCACACTTTCTGTCGCATGAGTGACCAAGATCTATTTTGACACTTGTGGAAATTGATCGTTTTTGAATCTACATCGTCAGTGCTGCTCGGTTTAACCATATCATACTTTATCTATGAGATCTATGGCTGCATTTTTATGGGAACCTGTGTTTTTCTGAACAGGTACTCAGGTACTTTTAAAGTGAAAAACTGCGGAAAAAGCAACAAAAACTAATCTAGTGCTCAGTCAGACTGTATGTTTGTACAGTGACTGTAAGAAGCAGTTTGACGTCCTCTGGTCATTGATTTGCTCTGATGTCTACTGTTGAGTGTTTACAGTCCGCTGCGCATACAAGCGTACATTAACCAATTAAAAAGGTCTAAATACAAAATGACTATTGACATGTATATTGTAAAAGCTTGATTTAAAGAATCAATACTGAAAATCAATCCCATCCAATAAGTTTTCAGAGGCATTTTACAGCCACTCATGAGTGCACATGGTGTCTATAAAATAATTCATAGTGCACCTTTGAAAGATTTTCATTCACTTTAAACTGCTTATTTCATACGAGAGTCTCCTTATAAAAATATTTATAGTATTTATCTCATTCAGTCTCACCAAAGACAAATACGCACACCACTTCAAATTCTGGGGGATTTGTTACAAACCTACCAGCGTGACACACACCTGATAAATGTGTTGTTTTTAACAGAATTACACTCCTGCTTGTTTTCTGAGAAGAAGTTTAGGCTCGACTGTTTCAGTCTTTAAAAGTGCCATACCCCAGTGGAGACTGAGGTCTGATGAGTCTCCTATCTCTTTGCTTTGTACTTTGCCGCGTTTGTACAGTGAGGTTGTATTTTTGTACACTATTATTTATTTTTCCGCTTACTGCTTCACTCTAGAACTTACACCACGTTGTTCTGCCTAAAAACAAATTATGCCTGCCAGTGTTGACTGAGAAAAGTGATAATGGAAATCATTAAAAGGCTTTTGTTGTTTGACAGAGTGTTCTGGTGTTATTTGTACATTGACCTTTGACCCCCCTAACACACATTATGGTATTTAAAGTCAAACTAAAATTTGAATTCTACTCACTTTTTGTGTGAGGAAATAATGATTCTGCAGATATTTCGTTTTTTGTTTTGGACACAACTGTTTTTGGACATATTTGTGGAAACGTTCTAAGCTTCACGCCGCTCTACATTTAGAAAGCTGCATGCAACTTCAGGTTTCACAAACATCTAGGCCTTTTCCCATTTCATTTTATTAAATTTTTTTTACCCTGCTTGTGTTTGTTGCTGCTGTGTCCCTGCTGTTTTGTCATCACCGTTGTCCTGCTTTAATAATTGCCCTGTATTTTTTTTAACACTATGTTGTGAGATTATTTCCAACAACATTAACAATAAAGTTCCTAACCAGCTAACTAACTCAGGGTGGTGGGGTGATTCCCATGGAGCAGTTGAGTGACATCTGAGATGTTGCTAGGAGACGTGCAGTAAACTACCGTAGTGTGCTACTGACTGGAGGACGTTGTAGCCCTGTAGCCTACGAACACTGATAGAAAACACTGTTTTTCCATGTTTTTCCATTTCCAACGTTAGCGATTTAAGACATCTTTCCACTTACAACATTCAACATTTGGGAGTACCCATCGTGCTACGTATGTGTTCCACCCAGAGAGTGGAAGCTAGGTTTCACTTTGTTAAGGTTAGCTAGCTACTTAGCCTAGCTAACTAATTAGCTGTCTCTCTTTCATGGTCAAATCTAGATGGTAACCCTACATTTGCGAAACTCTCGCACATGCGCACTTGAACTGAGTCTCGTGTTAGAAGGCCTTTCTGCTAGAAAGCCTAACCAAGTAGTTTGGGTGCCTAACCCTAACCAAACTGCGAGCGTTTCACAAATCTCGCAAGTTTCGCAAATCTAGATTTACCATCTAGACACAACCCCCTTTCTTGGGTCCAGTTGTTTTGACCGAAAAGGACCAGGATGTCAAAACTCAGAGCAACGAGCAGTACTGTAACCTCAGCACTTTGTGCATTTCCCATTGATCTGAATCATGTCACAGAGTAACATAGGAAGTGTTCAAATAAATCAGAAATTAGGAGTAAGAAATGGCTAACGTCATCCCCCATGTGCTGTTGAAATTGACGTGCCCACCCAATCAAATTACCTGTACCAGCATTGTCAGTCGTTACCAAAGACTGACCTTGGAGAACACTAATGTAAGGGGCACTGTTACTGCAGAAAAATATTTAAAATATCCTCTTTTTGGTAATTACAATTTTAACCAAATATGCACAAAACAAACACCAAGATACTGATTTCTTAAGAAAAAATTAATAAAAATTTTCAGACTTTTAAGGCACCTACTGTATGACCTCATTAGACTGGAGTACCAGCAGTGTCTTCAAAAAGTCAACTTTTCAGGAATTTTGGTAAAAAGAAATCTTTCTATCCTATTGTCTGGAGTGGCACTTTGTTTACTGCGTGTCTCAGTGTCAGATGGGTGGACGTCTGCACTTGAACTGCGTCTCTCCGTCCTCGGGGGGGTTCAGCAGGAGTGACACAGTACTTCACTTCACATCCACTTCACCTGCCTGGTAATGGAACCCTGCTTGGATCCAAGATGGCATCAGCGTGACCACTGCTGACTTCCGATATGTCCGTCTTTCAGTCAAGTGTTTAATGCAGTGGTAAAGTTCCCTTTCAGGGGTTTATACTAGATCTGTCCTGTATCAGTTCAGTGAAATCTTTGTTGATTGTTGTACTGTAGAAACACATTTTTTACAGCTACAAAAAAATCTGTCTGTTACTTTGCTCCTATACTTGCCCTCAGAGTACTGTGAGTTTTGAAATGATAAGATGCTTAGATTTTGGGTGGGATGTCAGTTATGTTACCTGCTGAACACTGAAGATTTTGACAGCCAAGGTCAAATTTCTTTCATTTTCTAATTTATATTTTGGCCAAAGTTATTTTACCCTCTTAATCTCTCTCCTAAAGCCTGCTGACTAAAAGATAATGTGTAATAAAGGGCAGACTTTCACAATGTTGATTATCGGATGTTGTTGCCAAATCTTACTGCTTTGTTTGCTCTTGCTTCAGAAGTTTCTTGAAGGTTTCTGGTGGTGTCAACCCTTGACCGGGACAATAGTGGAATGACAATATTAAGTAAAGTTCATAACATGTATTAAACCAATATTAAGTGTAATAAGTTAAAGAGAGGAAACAGGTAACAATATGAAGTCTGTTGCTGAACAGTTTTAAAAGCCATTTAGGTAACAATTGCAAAAATTACTGTCAAGCTACTACCTGTGTAGCTTAGCTGACTTTAGCTAGCTAGTAAGCTAACTATCCCATAGCTATCAATATAGCCTAGCTACCACAAACTGCTGGCCTCCTGTTCACATGTTGCTCCATTTCTATTTTATTTTGAGCACCCTGCCAGTCAGGATTATAGTTTGTATTATAGATTATATTTTAAAACCGAATTCATACATTGTGAGAAATATAGTTCCCCTGGCTAACAACAGACAGTGGTTGTTGTATTGTAGCCTAACGTTAAATCAGGACACTGCAGGAAAACAAACTTTCCCCACTACACCAGCTTTAGGTTAGGACACTCTCCTTTTATTTATCGAGTTTTTTGGAAGCTGTCCTCGGTTTTCCACGGCGACCTGCGCTTTACTTCCAGGTCAGTGCCTTCTGCGGGTCTTCGGTACTCCCAACAATGTATCCCTTACAGGAGAGGGAAGAGAACTGGCGCTTCGGCAAGTCCCTCTGGAGGCTCTTCAAAACACAGTTTCCATGGACACAAACTTGACCGGGAGAGGAGTGAGGGGTGTGTTTGTGTGTACACACTGTGTGTGAGAGGGAAACGAGGGGGATTTGGGGTAAAGACAGGACTATGTGTGTGTGTGTGTGTGTGTGTGTGTGTGTGTGTGAGAGGGGGGGGGGTGCAGGTGCAGTTTGCATGTGTGTAACTTTAAAAGCGTGAATCATTATGCGGAAGCTTGTCGCCTAATTTCTGCTGTTATAAAATTACTCCAAAGTCCAAACTTTAAAAAAGCGCATGACACTTAAATGTTAGCATTGACTTCTCCCGTGCTTAGCGCCTGCAGCCGTGCGTGATTGACTGCCAGCAATCTGATCCAGTGAAAGACATTGACAACCAATAGGAAGCGGAGTGCGGCTTGTTTCCATGGGAGGCCCCGAGAGGCGATGCCAAGCCGCTAGAAAGCAACACAGCGAGCGGGGAGAAGCGCAGGCAGCAGCCGGGACTGTGGAGATCCTGCAGCCGCTCCGTGGCACTCTGCTCGCGGACGAAAGCGAGGTCGCTAGGTAACTGCATGTTCGTTTTCTCATACTCCCTCTGCTTCGTAAGTTTTATTATATAGTGTAAAAACATTTCGGTGAGCCCTCCAGCTCAGCGCGCTCCTCGTTTACGCACGAAATTTGCAGATATTAACTTAACTTTACAGCATCGGTAATTTAAAATCTGAACTGTGCCTTAATGAATGCAACTCAGGTCCTCTTTCTCTCTGCTTTCTATCCATCTCGCTTTTTTTTTTTAAGGGTGACCGGACAGCAGACTCTGGAGACTTTGCAGATCGCTCGTCAATTAAAGCCACAGCGGCGCAGAATGGATGGATTTCACGACCAGCAAGTGCCTTACTGTAACTCCAAAGTGAGTGAGCATTGACCAAAAAAAAAAACTTGGAAGCAAAGCAGATATCAGATGCATCATCTTTAATATATTTTATTGTTGTAAATGTCTGTTCTTATCTTCTTCTAATCTCATCTGTCTTTCTCCCTGCTGCCAAGGCTCATTTCTCCCTCAGGGGCCATTTAAGTTTCATTTAATCATCAAAGATAAACAGCCAAACAAGGTGCCCACTACTATACACAGTGTTATTGGTGATGCACCATGTTACAACTTGTTAATTATATCTGATGAGTGATGCACAGGTCCCTTTGCATGGCTCATGGCTTTAGAAGTGTGTGGGGCATCGATAAGTGGCTCACTGAGGCTCTTCCATTTGCTCTTTCAGTTGCACGTGTGCTGCAGCCAACAACAGAATCGCTACTCCAGCAAGGAAAAGAAGAAAAAAAAATTGATTTGTGTCTTTGTTTTGTTTTCTTTTTTGCAGAAGCCACAAGAAAAGACAACGAGCTGCCAGAGGCCAGCACATGACAGAAAGAGAAAATTCATTAAGTCCGACCTGGCTCTGGATACTGAAGGTAGGCAGAGGGCAGGTGGAGAAGTTAATTTCACGGCTCCTAAACATTTAGCAAAATTCAATTGGTTTGTGGCCACCTGCGCTGCTAACTACAGAATCTCAATTACAACACAGAGGCTTGTGATGATTCTCACAAGTCTGTGTCAGTGGTCAGAGACACAAATTGACTTGTTATTAGCTGCACACGTGCCCACTGAGCTCCAGTGGCTCTGACAGCGTATCAGCCCACCATAATGAAGTCAGTTGTGTCTGATGCTTCTCCTGGGCTTTGACTGTGTTTTTTAACTGCCTTCAAGCCTTGTTCTCTGCTTCGTTTTTTTCCCCTCCAGAGCTCTTCCAGGACCTCAGTCAGTTGCAGGAGACTTGGCTGGCAGAAGGTGAGTGTTTTAAATCTCTAGCAAAAAAAAGGAAGAGAGATGGGTAAAAATGGATAGGTTGTGAGGGGGGAAAAAGCTGCCTGGAGTTACTTGCCTAGCGTCGCAGTCCAATTAAAAGCCTGTGTGGAAGAGGCACCTTGTGTGTCATGCATACATTAGAGACTGTGAGCGAGGGGTCTTGAGGGAGACTGAGGAGGCTCTACCCAGAGAGTGTCATCACAAATTACCAGGAGAAGTCTCTCCGACGCTCACTGTCTCTTCTGCTTTTGGCAGGAGCTAACGCGCTGCACGCCAGCCACCACCTCCACCTCCACCAGAGCTCTGCTGTAGCCTACCAGCTCTCTCTCTCTCACTCTCTCTCGCTCTCTCACTCACTCTCTCATCTGCTCTCTCTCCCCTTTCTCTCTCTCCCTCCCTCTCTCTCTCTCTCCCTTTGCTTCCTCTCAGCACACCTCTCGATCTTCTCCAGCTGTACCATCACCTTGTCTTCTTCAATTTCATTTCTTGGCGACAAAAAAAAAAAGAATGGATCTATAATTTTTTTTTAATCGCAGACTTCCAAAACACTAGAATCAGTGTCTCAAAGCGACAATAGATTTTTTTTATATTTATCCATTTCTTTGCTTTTTAATATATCTTTTTCTCTAATGGCAAGACTTGCTCATTGTGGTCTAACTGAGACGTGATGCTTCAGGATTTAAGTGCGAGTGTCCTCTTTCCACCGTGTCTGCAGCACCGAAGTTTTGGTTAGTGGTGAATATTGCTCATCATTCTTTGACTTTGCCGTGTTTTTATGTGCATGTGCATGTTACGCTTGGTTTCTGTGCTTGACCTATGTATTTGCATCTTACTAAGAAGCAACTTGCTTTGAATATTTCATTTAATTTGAAAGTTTAGATCTCTTTTACAGAGTCATTGGAAGTGCTCTTCTCTGAAACCAGAAATCCAGACAGGGTGTAAAGTTGTGCCGTGTGAAAGCACATAATTGCTTGGAAAGGATGATTTGAATTAGTTTTTGCATGTATCTAAATCTGAAATGTAAAACAAATTGCCAGTATTTTCTCTGCAAATGGACCAAAGCCAAGTTACACTTGAGTGCATCTTCCATTTACTCCACCTTATTGGTATATACAGACAGTATACAAGAAAACGAAAAGCCAGGTATTTCATAGTCATTTGCGTTAATTAATAAAAAATCATTTTCAAGTTCAAGTGAAAAATGTAATACTGTTGAAAAATCAGTTTTAATGTGTAAAATTACTGTTGGGGTTATTTTTAGCCTTTTTATTGAAATTTGGATTATTACAGATCGACATTTACTGTAAACGTTTTTAATATTATGCTGTTTTATTCGTGTAAAACTAGTTAATTAGAATTTGTAATTTTAAAAAATTTCTATTTTTCTAGCATAGCCTCGCAGCAATAAAATGCCCCAAAAATATCTTATCTACTTCAAGATATCAGTCAGTGCTCAGGTTGTAAAGCCATAATTCTAGTTATAAAGTGGAACCCTCAAGTGCACAGTATAATTGAATCAACTGAGATACTATATTTTTAAAATAAGGATTGAGTCGTAATACATCCCCTGGAAAAGTGTCTGGAGAAATTTTAGCTCGCACCCTTCACACAGGTGAATAAGACTCTCAATCATTTATAGGCTCCATCTATTCTTTAACACATTTGAAAATGCTCGCAGTGCAATCAGAAGCTTTTAAAAAATGAAAAGTATGCTTTGAAACAGATATTGGACTAGTTGAGCCGACTCTGAGCAGCAGTTAGATTATGAGGCAGCGCGGCGCACACCGCAGGGCGTGTAAAAGAATAAGACACGATTTAAATATTTCAGTATCCAAAGTGAGGAAAGAGACGGCGGCGCCTGATAAGAGGTATTACTGTTAAGGATTACAGTTCTGCCTGTCATGGATCAATGTGATGATGTACGCTTCAAGATTGTAGATTTAATAAATGACTTCCTGTCCATTAAGATGAAAAGGAATACCTCCCCATTTCTAAGATTTATTAGTTCAGGTAATTGGAACAAGAGGAGGAATTATGAGAGACAGACTGAATTTCCGACTCCCAAGACCGAGAGGTTGAGGAGGGTCCGTCAGCTGACAGGCGTATGTATGTTGGACACCCACAAACCACTTCTGCCCTCCACCTCCACCCAGGTTTTTTGGACTTATTTAAGAACCTTTCTTGCCAGGAAAAATAAAAGTCTCATTCTTAAGAGATTTCTCACTTTAAGAATACTTTTTTTTGCTTTTGTTTATGCAAAGATTTATCCATGAAATTCTCGTGCTGGCAGCATATCTTTGAAGTCAGCGCAGGCAGAATGTAAAATGTGTTTAAAAACCCGCACACAGAGCTGTTGCGGATAGTCTCTCTTGCTCAGGCCTCGTTTTTACAGCCTTTACAACTTCTCCCTTTTAATCCTCACTCCTTTTCTCCCTTCTGTCCTTCTCCCTCTTTTTTCCCTTCTTTTTTTGTTTTTTTGTTTTGTTTTGTGAATGGCGGCAGGTTTCCAGCTCTGCCGTTCTCCCCAGGAGTTTGTTGCAGGGATCAGCTGGCTCATTCACAGACTGAGGCCAGTGACTCATCCATCCTGTACTTCCTTTTGGACACAGAGACACTGCTGCCTTCTTTTTTTATTTATTTATTTTTTTGTGTCTCCTCTCTTTGTCCCTTTCCAAGTTAGGTTCTCTGAAGTTTCTGCGAGTTTGTTTGTGTTGTAATCATGAGGCAGAGCTGTTTCCGAGTTCCGCCCTTGTTTCCATATTTTTCATTGTTGTGCTGGTTTGGCAGATTCAGGGAAACATGGTTTTGACTATTGAAGGGAAAAGGGAAGAAAATATGATCAGAGTCAAAGGGTTGAGGCTTTTAGAAGGTCTGAGTGTGATTTATCATGTAAGGACTTTCCTTTATGTCTGTTTTCGGTTCATATGTTATTCAAATTTTCATGTAATGGCCCTTTAAGAAAGCATGCAGCAAAGTGGAGTAATACAGCAAAGTTGTTTTCCAGATTGAAGGCTGAAATACAAATTGTATGAAAAAGAACTGCACACAGTAGAGTGCAGATAGCTTTAACTACAGCAGAATCTAGAGTGAACTCATTTCTACCTCTTTGTTTGCTGTTCTCTTCACCCGCTTGACATTGTTGGAAAATATGGAGCAATTTCTCGTCTTGATCTGTTGATTGTTTACTCTCCTCAATTCACACCTCTGGCAAGAAAAAAACCCCATCCCTGATCATATTGAGAGTGGCAAAAAATCAGGGATATTTTTTTTTGAAGATCTCTAGACACGTCGAGACATGTTACTGATCCTGTGATAATGAGGACCCACCTCATTGTGCGTATAAATAGACGTGCTAATGACACATTTAAATCTCCCTTTGCCTTTCGCCAGAGAGAGAGACGAACTTGAGGGACACGGAGAACTGTCACTGAGTGTAAATATGTGTGATATAAATATATACATGCCTAATTGGAGCCGGAGTGGAGCAGGCTTCATTATTTTAGCATTAGCCTGAGTGCAGGGGAGTTTGAGGCGCAGGTGAAGCGTTGGAAGGTTTGGAACAGACCTAACTCGGTAGGTACAGGTGGATTCACCAGTAGGGAAGAAGCCAATTAGATACTGTTAACAATGGGTGTTTGGCTGCTGGCAAGGAGTGAGAGCCGAGGCTGCAGAGCAGTCAATGGACAAGGCGACCTCAGGAAGTGGAATTAGGAGGTAGACGGTCACCTAAAGCAAAATATTACCTCCCTTCCTGGCTGGCGTTTGTGGGAAAACATGGTTCATTGTACAACTTCTTTCGTAATTAATCATGGAAAACATATTGCTAAAACATTTCTAGGTTATTTTGTACATTGATTTTGTCAGAGCTGTAATTTTGGTGCATTTCCTGGTTGCCATTTTTTTCTATTTTCAAGCCATAAAAGTCTGATTTTATTAAAACAAGCGATACAATCAGAATCTGGTCAGGTTTTTTCAACTTCTTTTCTATAGAAATCAACCTGTTTTAAGAATTGTTTTAGATAAGTCTGTATATTGATACAAGACACAATAAGGCAGTTTGTCGCACTGGAATTAAGAAAAATGACCTTGAGATTTAATTTTATTTAATTTTAAGCCAACATTGACGAGAAGTCTTAAAGTGCTCGGAAAAATAAAAATCTGAACAACTACAATCCCATGACAACTGGGAAATCTTCATCTGCTGAGGAAGACTGTGTAATACACTTGAAAGCTCCAGAGTGGCTACTAACCTTGTGGTGAGATTGTTTTGTCAAGTAAAATCTCATTTGATTCATGAAAAGATTTGTTTTAAAAAAGGAAAAGTAATCTCAATTGTATTTCTTTATATATAAATGAAAAGGCTTCTAGGATTTAATAATAGACAAAAATTACTTGAAGATTTTTGTCATGACCTCAAGGTTGTTAAAGCATATTGCAAAACCTTATTGCACATATAAAAAAAAAACACAGACACCACAGAAAAACAAAGTACTCCTTGCCCTGATTTCCTGTAAAACATATTTTTCGCCATTGTGTTCTTTAACCTGGGATAGGTGGCTGGGATAGGCCAACCTAATATCCCAGGAGACTGACAGAGGAGGGTACTGGGCTGTAGAGAGCTGTGATCAATGCTGCTTTGTCCATCAACATCAGAAACAATCATCCCCTTTCTTCTTCCTCTGCTTTTGTCTTTAGCTCAAGTTCCCGACAATGACGAGCAGTTCGTTCCAGACTTCCAGACTGAAAACTGTGAGTAAGACACCACTTCTCTCTTTCTCCGTGTCTCTCTGTGTGTTTGTGCGTGCGTTAGTGCTTGTGTTTGGGTGTGTGTCAACATCTGTGGTGTTTTTTTGTTTTTTTTCCACTCGTCTCGACTGGTGTGTTTGTGTTCGGGGAGAGTGCATGTGGCGGTGTGTGTTTTTCCATGTCTCTCAGAAACCTCACCTTTGCTCGCACAAGTGCTCTCTGGAGAGCTGCAGCAGTCTTGCGGGTCTGCAGACAGGTGCATGGGTGGGGGGGGGTGTATCTCTCTCTGTCTCTGTCTCTATATCTGTCTCTCTCTCCCCTCTGTTGCTCATGTACCTCTCACCACCACTGAGATATTATTGCACTGTGAGTTATTTGCATAAACATCAAAATATTGTTGCTTATTTTTTTAGGGGGTTGAAGTGATATTTTTAACTCCAGGTAGGCCAAACTGCTGTCAATTGATGGCTCTTCTTTTTTTATATAAAATCTTGTTAAAAAGGCTCCTAGATGACCTTTCTGTGAAGTGCTTTTTGTGCAAACCATCCAGTGTGGTTAGATTTTCTAAATCAGGCAGTGTAATATTAGTAAATACTACATTTATCCTTTTCAGCTGAAGGCTTGTTGGCCTTCTGGTACACTCCCCAGTCTTCAGTGGGGATTTTACAGCATAAAAGCAAGCATGATATTTTTTTCTGCTTTCTCAATTTTTTCCTGCAAGAGAAAAAAATCAGTTTCTAAGAATACTCCCTAAGAGTTTGATAAAAATTCTTATCGCCCGACCTGAGCTGATTTTACGCTGTCTGCAATAAGGATGAGGTAGTTAGTCGTTCTTCACCTGGTTGTGCACGGTGGTTGCACACGGTGACTGGTGACTTGGCACGGCCCACTTCTGGAGGAAGTAGTGCCAAGGTGGGGACAGAAATGGAGTGAGTGGAGCTCAGTGGGACCCGGAGCGAGCACATGTCTTTCAGATGAGCCAAAACGCCCATGAAACTGTGAGAAAAGACACAAAACAAGTCTATGTCCTCAACGCCCTTTAACCTGGAAACAAAGTTGGACAAAATGCAGAAATGAGGATTCTTAACCAGAACAAAGAGAAAAGGTTACATATGATATTTGCATTGGCAGCCTCTTAGTTTTACAGGAGATTGTAAGATTTTAACGGTCAGAGAGAACATTTGGGTAAGATTAAGCAGAAATGGGTCTGGCATTAAGCTACATCACGGACCTTTTAACCCCTTGTGAGCCAGATGACAGGATGAGATCCTCGAGCCGGTTCCTGTTGGTTGCCTAGATTAAAAACCAGAGGGGCATCTATGTTTTCTTTCTCTTTTTTTGCCATCAATATTCCCACACCTTGAAAAGCCAACCCTGGGAGCTCAGGCTGATGAGAACAGTATCGTCCTTTTAAACACAAGTCATGTTACAAACTTTATGCATGCCTTTAAATGTCTTACCCTGGTTTTGCAACTACTGCTCCACAGACAGAATAAAGACAAGTTTAGATTAGGTAAACCATAGTTGTGAGGGTGTAAAAGCAATTAATCCTCATCCTCCTTTATGCCCTTGAAATATTTGCCCTCTCACATTCTTTCCATTCATCTGTTTAGAAGATACCACAACAGTAAACTAAAAACCCGACCCTTGGGTGCAAGTTAGCTTACCCTAAAATCTAAGATGTTGGAGCGGTGTGGCGTACAGTAGACAACCAGAGGTCACCGAGACTGTCCCGTTGTCCTTCAGAGGTAGCCAGGGTGGGTGGCCACGGTGGCAGGAGACTGCTGACCATCTGAATTGTCCTGTTGGCAAACCTGCAGCAGACTGGAGAGGCACTAACAGATGGCGGGAGGGTGAGGGCACCGTGGTTGGGCGCTCGAGCAGGCATCCCAGCCGGCAGCCCTCCCATATGGGTTTCACCGAGCCGAGAGATGGAGGGGCGGACGGGGGAGAGGAGATGAAGATGGAAAGAGATGTAGCTAGAAGTTGTACCTAAATAGAAGAGAGTGAGAAGAGAAGGACAGCGAATAAGGGTGGAAGTAACTAATTACAAGTGGTAAATCTTATTACTGCAACAAAGCAGCTTTGATGTGTACTTTAGTGATACGCCTGGCAATATACTGTATTCTCCTTATTGTCAACAAATCCCATGAAAAGACCAAAACCGACAATAAATTGCTCCTAATAACAAGTATAATCTGTGTATCCAAAAACTGATATAGCTTATTCCTCTGTGCCATAGAGCTCCATTGTTGTCCACAAATGCACCGTTTGCGCCTTTTTGAGTTATGTTTGCTAAAAACTACAGTGCCAAGCTGTTTTAGGAAATTGTGTAGCCTTATTAAAAATTTAAACGATATATTTGTGACCTGTTTTTAAAGATTCACTGTTCGTCTTTGAATGAGTGCGCTTGGGGCAGTATTGTCGGAGTGTATTGAGAGACGGTTTAAAGAATCGTTCATGGCATTTGTTAACAATAAGAAAAATATAGAATAACAGCAGCCATATCCTTTAAAATAATTCAGTAGACTATTTTTGTGAAGTCAGTATGTTTACTTTTAGTTGAGAACAATTTGGCTCAAGTGTGGCGCTGAGCTAAGTTACAAAATAAAATCCATTGCGGATTAAATTTAATCACTCTTTATATTCAAGCATTAACACGTCAGTTATATCTGCATCAAATTTCATTTGAACCAAATGTGAAGTTAACTAGAAGGATTAATGTTGAAAATATCGTTGATAGTAGCATAGTAGTTAGCATTAGCCAAAAAGCAGTTTGTCCAGTTGTGTTGTTAGCCTAACTGTTTGCAAGCTAGTGTGCTAGCTAGTTGGTAGCATTAGCAAAAAGAAATATCTAGTGTAGCAACAATAGTAACAATCATAGTAAAATATTCTGACAGTAGTTTAATGAATAGCAGATTCTTATTTTTAGGAAACTCAATCCATTAAAATACATAAAAACATGTATAGAACTAGCAAACTGAAAAAACAAGAATTGTTCCAAAGTGTTAGCACACATTTTTAGTCGTTTTCTATCTGTACTCGTACTCCATTTTGAATTAGCTTCTTTTCATTTTTACGTAAACAGATTTTTACACTGGTAGTTTTATGTCTGCTTCAATTAAATTATCAATGACAGGAATGCAACAATATTTGTATATTTTTATATGTTGTGGTATTCTGTTTAGTTGACAGCTAGAATGAGAATAAAAGGTGGAAACAGAAAAACAAATTGAAGGAGAGGAAGACAAAGAATCTGTGTTGAGGTGTACTGTAGTTTCAAAGATTGTATCAGAAAGGCAGGTTTGAAATTCCTTTCCATAAGTGTCATTTTATATTTTCATGGCCTCCGATTTATCACCTCTCGAGAAGCTATGGCAGTTTCCCTAAATGTTGACTTCACACTCTCCATCCATGCAGCACAGAAGCAGCATGTGAGCGGCCTCGAAGCAAAAGTGTCCTCAGGCTGAAGGAGGAGAAGGAGAATTTTCTTTTGTCTCAAACTCCAACACAGATGCTTACCATTAGCATAACTTAGCAGGGAACGAAGGAGTAGAGGAGGTGTAAAATGAGGCCACACGTTACCAGCAGATCTGAGCCTCCATCATTTAACAGCAAAGGCGGGCACCTACAGTAGGTGAAAATGGAATGGAAGGTTTTTCGCTGCTGCCAAAAGACCTGTATTTTTTTATGAATGGACTGAAGAAATATCTGCCAAACGTAGGCTCTGGTTCTGCCAGAACACGCAATTCATACCTGAGAATACACAACGTTTGGGGCCAAGAGTTTTTTGATAACCTACCGAAAGGAATGGCAGAAAAATAGCAGCTAAAATTAAATTGTAGGAAAATGTACAAAAAATAAATCTTGAATCTTGAACGCTAAATCTTACCTTACATGTATGACAAAGCTGAAACAAACTAAGAATTGTGTTTTCCAACATGTGAACACAGTGTTTATTCTGTTTAAAGCAAAGATTTCTATTGAATCTGTACGGCAAAGACCAAAGGAAATTGCAGAATATTTGAGTTAATGGCACAGGAAAAAAACAAAAAAACATTTGCATTTAAAATAGACCCAGTAATTGTTCTAACTGCTTCTTCTTTTAAACACCCTACCATCTTGGTTAATCAATATGTAGATAATGAGAGCAATCAAGCAGTGATGGGCATGACATTCTGGACTAAAAAGGAAGTCTCTGTTTTAGTCAGAGGCAATGCCCTCGCTATTGATTTGTGTACCTTGGCACCCCACTGACGAAATCTATTGTGACATTTCCATTTCTAATTTAAGGCGCTGTGCTGCTGCAGCACACGTGAAGCCATTGTTAATAGCTGATGTGACGCATATGGTTAAACACAGCGTTTTTACAGCCCTTACTCACACATTTCATATGTAAATTTAATAACCCAGAAACTAATAATGGTTCTTTGTTAAATGATGATGAGAAATGTAGTCTGGCATCAGGTGAGCTGCAAACCAGAAGCCAGGGGAGTTAGCTCTTTCACTAAACTCAGAAAAAGAAATAAATGTATGTTTATTGTAGTAGGTGATTAAAGTGATTGTGATCTCGACAGGCCAAAAGCTAAGGTATTGTTTTGACTCCGTAAGCCCTTAACGAGGCTCTGCCATGTCAGCGTCGTCAAAGGTCTCCCCTCAGGAAGTGTCTCTTTGACCTCCGATCGATGACCCGGAAAGGTCAGGCCCCCAGCGAGAGCTGCGAACAACCCCTGAGCTTTGTCATGCCGGGCCCGTGTGGCCCGTCCCCCAGGGGCTCGGCTGTGCGTCAGATGGGGTGTTGGCAGATCGACCCCTGCTCGTACAGCAGCTGTCAGTCAGCCGTGAGAAAACTCCCCAAAACATCCTCATCTCTCAGCTCCTTGTAGCCTTAGAGACCTTTCTGACTGTGGGTGTATCCAAAAGAAAAATATTCCCAAACCGCAGATTGGAGTCTTTTGGGTCATCAAATGTCTAAATGTTTGTACTTTAGTTGGACCAGGAGTTGATGGATTTCCAGTCTCCATTCATCATTTCTGGCCACTTTGTTTTTAACTCAGGAGAAGGCCGTCCCTCAGCCTGAAACGTCAGTCAAAAATCATGCCGTTCAACCGCGGGTGGCCTCTCGCTCTTGTTTAATAGAGCGCTGTGGGACGGCCTCACTGCTGCTCTGTGAGTAGTCGTGGTGAGACGGCGATTGGCGAGGCAACCCGAGCCTGACTTCATTCTGACTGACTGGGTTTTCGTCAGAAGCGCAGCCAATTGGATTAGCGTTGATCATGACTCGAGATGATGGGATGTTAATCAGGACTGATCAGGCACTTAACAGCCTCTCAGATGCACCAGGCTCACTGTGGGGCCATAGGTAGAGAGCGAGAGCACAGACCCCCCCCTTCAGATCAATGAGCCCTGTTGTTGTTGTCGTCTGGAACGTATTGACAGCCAGCCGAAAGCAGATAGAGCATTTATAGGAGCTCGCCGCACACCCAGTCATATTTCACTAACAGAGTCCCTGTCAGGAAAAGGCCGAACAAATGAGATTTGAAGTGAGTTGTTTGTGTAAGTGATGGCCCGAGATGTCAAGTCCGCTGGTTGACGGATACTTAGTCTTTTAACTTTTTCCATCATGAATTCTCTTAATCAGTGATGGCCTGGTACACATTCAAGCAGGTACATATATTGGTATCTGTACTGCAATATGTCTGTTTTCCAATTTGGGGAAAGCTGCTGCATGTGGTCTATACTGTAGTATACAGAAGAAGGGTTAGACAGCTGTGTCCTTCTGATAAATGTTGGATAACGGACAGTCACATCATCCACTACATGTAAATAAAGGCAGTGATTTAAATCTGCAGCATTTTCTTCCCAAAATGTATTAATTGTATTGTTTTTGTTAATGTTTTTTATGAATTATTCGTAGGACGTGACGTAGCTGAGGATACAGTTGGTGTCTCAACCTGCCATGAACATCATCTAATTATATAAAAAATAATAATAATTGAAGTTAACTGAGTGTGATCGAGTTTTTCAGTCCAGTGACTGTATAAATGCTATTTCATGGGCTTATTCACCCTGCCAAAATAATATTCTGCTGTGAACATATGCAAAAATGCTGAGCACTATTTAAAAAAAAAAAGGCATCATCACCTTCATTACAAAAACTCATTTGCACCTTCTCTCAAAACTCACATTATTGGATACCTAACAAGTTGCTATTTGACAGGGAAGTGGTTCACTGACATTCAGTATTTAAATGAGTTTCTCTCCATCTTTCTTCCTCTCTCTCTTCGGTGTAGTGGCTTTCCACGGACTGCAGCTGAAGATCAAGAGGGAGCTGCACAGCCCGTGTTCAGAGCTGAGCTCCAACTGTAGTCAGGAACGGTGCTTCAAACTCCAGTATGGAGAGAAGTGCCCGTACAACGTCAGGTGGGCACCGCATGACACCGACTGAGCACTTTAATTAGACTTCCAAAAGACTTCTTTCACAATTTCAAATTGGGCAACATTAAAAAGAAGTTATGAGTACAGCCACTGTACAGCCATTTGGTTCCACATTCTGCTCTGAAACAGCAACAAGAGCTTTATTGTAAAACGGTGAAAATAAGTGCAAAAACAAAATAAATGAGTATTTACAATAGTGCACCACTCATGTCATTAGTTAAAAATGATGACAGTATTTTTATATTTTACACTTTGACCGAGCATCAGTTTATTTTTGGCATGTTGAATGATGAACTTAAGTAGTTCTTTTAGTTTTTTTTTGTTGTTTTTTTTTTTACTTCAAATGAACTGATTTGATTTGTAATACATGACATTCACTTTACTGGCATGCTCATATAATGACCTTGTATGCAGAGAACCGTCCTTTGAAACTGTCTTTCATAAGTGGTGAATCATATGCGTGATTCATTTGCTCACCTGGTGACATCTGCTCAGACGCATATAGGGGACGGAAAAAATAAGGCAGAGTCTAACATTTGGCAGGGTTTTACTTTACATCAAAATCTCCACAGTGTGAGCCAAGAGGTGGTATGACGTTAATATATATGCATTGAAACAAGTCATCGTGTGTCTGAGCCAACATTTGATTTTACAAATGACCCTGTGGAAGGACGAATGTGTGGCAAACAAAAGAGGTTTATAATAATATGGAGAATGTAGGACATTTTTACCAAACTCCCTTTAAAAAAATGCAAATTGTACATGATAAAGAGTGCAAAAACAAGCTTTTATTTCAATTTAAGTTTGTAGAAATTAGTTTTAATCTGTGTTTCTCTGACATGGTTTTCTGGAAAGTAAAGTAACATAAAGTAAAATAACAATAAAAGAACCAATATTTGTTAAAAGTCCCTCTCTTTTTTCTTTAATTTCTCAAACATCTTTTTCTTTTCATCTGTAATATCTTCCAAATTTAAGTAGAATCTCAATGATCTGGATTTACCTTTGTGTCAGGTGTCCTTTGACAAACACACCTGAAGCATATAAACAACGCAATCTGTGTATGGATAAATCCTACGTACGATATAACACAAAGCATATGATGCATTCTGTAATTCAAAAATGCTCCATCATCATGAAAGCTTACATTTTCTCCAGAGGGAATCAAACCAGAAGCGTATTTGACTCTTGTCTCGTGGCCCTTCTGTTTGCCACAGTGCCTATGAGCAGAAGCAGCCTGCAGGAATGAAGCCCTCCAGCCCAGTGACGCCCCCCTGTAGCACCCCTGTGTCCCCCCTCCATCATGCCTCACCCACAGCGGCCCCGACACCCAAACCAGACAGGACGTACGCCCACATACCGCCCTCGCAGCCGCTCCCTGACAACGCCTACTCTATGGACCACAGGTACTGCAGCCCACAGCCTTTTACATTTACATCCCATTTACATCTGGGGCTTTTTGCTGGCGCTGGTACTCAGAACAGATTATAATGAGGTCACAGCAGCAGATGTAAATCATCTGAGTTTTAGTTACAGCAGAATCTCATTGGTTGAGTGAATGCTCAGTGGGAGGAGCCAACAAACCGCAGCTTTTAAGAGCATGTGTTATCTAACGGCTAAATCTGAATGAGAAAGGCGTAACCCAATATGTGAAAAACAAATACCTAAATGGTAATAACTTTATACAGAATTCATGATCTAGGAGCAGTGGTTCCTAACTTTTTTAGCTTGTGACACTTAAAATAAAGTCCCATCATGTGACCCATCATCACAGGTTGCATCTACTGAATTTAGGAGTTATTACCAGATCAACCAAAGAGGTATTGGTCCTGTTGAATCATTTTATAAGCTTGAAGATAAAAAACAGTAGACATTAGAGGAAAATAAATAGCCCTATATTTTTGTATTTTCTGCTTTCCTGTCCTGTTCATAATCTCGTGACACATTTGGGGGGTCCTGACCCCCAGGTTGGGTACCACTGTCTTAGTAAGCTACTGTGTCTTTCTTATTTAGATAACTTGGCTAGATTGCTCTTTTTCTGTCGGTAGCAGTATGTTCACTCAACCTCACCCGAAAAATGTGTTTTGTTGCCACGCCCGACATTCCTGCCTTCAGAACAGCTCTGTGTTAACTCTGTGCGAAATGTTTAGATCAATAGAGTGCCAATTAGCCTCTTAGATCACGATCATTATATTCTGCCGGTAGAAGTGAATATAAGGTTAAGGTTTGCTGTTAACAGATTTCAAACACCGGGCGATACTTTGTATTAATATTTGGTCATTAATTCTATATTTTTTAGGTTATTTGTTCTGCTATTCCCGCTTACTTTGCTCAAATTGTTACATTTCTAGTTTAATTTGAGCATGAGACTTCATTCTTGAACTTTGGGAACAGCGTATGCAACAAAACGATCTATTTACCTATTTATTTATCGATCTATCTAAGAAGTTAATCATTTAAGTCATTTTCAAGCAAAAATGTCAAACATTCAGTAGTTCCAGTTGTGAGTATTTTCTGCTTTTCTTTGTCTTGTGTGATTGTAAAGTGATTATTTTGGCGGTTTTGGACAAAGAATAATAATTATATTAAATGTCAGGAAATCCAGACCAAAAGATTCATCAATTAATAATTAGTTGCAGCCCTGCTTTCAACCACCTCTCATAGTCTTCATTCATTCTTTAATGAAAGCTAATAAGTGCGCCTTTGAGCTTACATTATATATATATGTTTATAACTTAAATCGTGTCATGTAATATGTATTCTGTTGTTCTAACTTGGCATCTTTTTCTCCTGCAAAAAGTGAAGTTTTGGGCTCTTTGTGTCTGGCCGATAATGAATCCACTGATTTTGTGGTCCTCCTCAGATTTCGACGTCAGCTCTCAGAGCCGTGCCACTCGTTCCCCTCCCCGCCGACGATGGCTCGGGACGGCCGGCCCATCTACCACAGGCAGATGTCAGAGCCCAACATCCCCTTCCCTCCTCAAGGCTTCAAGCAGGAGTATCCTGACCCCCTGTTCGAGCACCCGGCCATGATGGGGGCGCCGCTACCCCACACTTACCCCGCCACCATGATGATCAAACAGGAGCCGAGGGACTTCACCTACGACTCAGGTGAGAGATTTGAAAAAGTGCTGTTGAGTGGGTGTTTGTGTGTTAACCTTGAGCTACTCTGTTAAGTGAAAGAGCCATGAAGCGCCAGAAGCCTTTTTTTTTTTTTTTTGCTGCCAGAGCGTTATCATTTCAGGAATGGGAGAAGACATGGGAGGAGGGGGTGGCGTTTATTGAGTTTGCCCATTATTAGGGCAGGGGATCTGGTTGGGCCGGGTGTCTGCGCCGGTCACCATTTCCTGTGGTGCTCTAATAGAAAGGGGGAGGGGGGGGTATGCCTGGTCACAATCCAAAATCCGCCCTCCCACGCTTGTCCGCTCCCTTTAGTTAGAGAGCAAAGGGACCTAATCATCAGCCCGCGGCCTCTGCAGAGCCTGAGGCTACATCAGGACATGAATGAACATACGCCGGACTGCTGGGTTCATTCACAAGGCGGACAGAGAGGACCCAGGAGAGGCAGAGCTGGAGGGAGAGTCTGTGTGACCAGTCAGGGAGAAAAGCAGCCTCTTCCCATGGCGATGAGTTCCAGGAAAACACTGTGGGCCTTTTTCAGGTCTCTTTCACATTAGACTTGTTTTCCTAACAGCAGCTCTGCATATTTTTGTCAAGAAAATAACCAAGAAACTGTGATTGGGGTTTTTTTTCGTCACTTTCCTGTGGCAAATTCACTTTGCCATAGATGTGTTGACTGAGTTTCACAGCCGTGAGGTTTCTAAATACTAATTAACAACACTGGATCTTAAAAAAAAAACCACGGGCTTCAGTGCAAAAACATCTTATTTCTTGACAAACTTGCACTCTCTGTAGCTACCAGGCCCATTAGCAGAAGTATGCCTCAAGATTAGGACTGCAACTGACAAAATAATGGATTAAAAAGAGAATTAAATAATAGATTAATCAACAATGAAAATAATTGTCTGAAAAGGGCAAAATGATTCTGAAAAAACCTCATCACAAGTTCCCGTAGTCCAACCAACAGTCTAAACCCAAAAGATATTTAATTTATTTTATTTTATTTATTAGTTTATTTCTCAGGGACAATGCAAGAAAACATCTGCAACAAGTTGCAGAGAACATGCCACCGATGTATTGCATAAAGGATTTGTAGCCAAGGCTAATTTGCGACTCCTGACATAAAACAGAGAAAATTCACAAGAAGCTTTAATCAGCATGTGGTTGACATTGTTGCTAATAAATTGCTGATAAATGGCTTAAACAATTAATCAATTCTCAAAATTGTTGTCGATTAATTTTCTGACAGTATTAGTTATTTACACTAGTAGAGTAGTACACTAGTCAGGATGTTAGACGTGTATTTCACTGACGTCCAGTGAGTGCAGCAGTAAAATAAAGTTCAACTCTTAGTTTATTGTCATGACAAGCAACCAGTAGTCCACACTGTAAAGGTCAGAGTAGACTATAAAGATTATAAATATATATAGACAGAAGGCATATTTTGGTTTATAGTGTTGTGTCCTCCTGTACTGTACTGTATATCCAAGATGGAGCATCAGAGTGAATTTATTAGCAGTCACAGTGGAGCATGTTGACTGGAGCAGGCCTGTTGGAAAGGATGGGAGGGGAGCTGGTAATTTCATTAGCAGCAATTTCCTCTACAAGCCCATTACTTTGATGAAGTTCAGAGAAATGTTTATGGGCCTAAATGAAGGGCCACAGTCTGTTTATTGAATATTCACTTTGTAACCTGTTCTGCCGTTTTGTTTTTTTGATCACAAGCCACGACGGTGATGTCTGTGTTGTGGGAGGTTCTGACAAATACAGTAAATGGACAAGTCAGTTTGGATAGTGTTGTGAAGCAAACTGGTGAATACAGACCTCTGTACAAAAGTGAAAGTCTGTTTTTAGAGGATTATGTGATTAGACGTGTGTAGTTAAATGATTTTAATCTGTACAAAAAACCTTCGAATGAGAGGTTTTGGTTTAAAAATGATGCAGAGCCGTGACTTTCTGCAAAAGATCAATGAATCCAAGTGGAAGTTTGATCTCTTGTTAAGTCCATGATGTTGATGAAGGAAAGAAATAATAAACAGATATGTTAAAGAAAGAGTCAAAGCTTTGAGAATGAGAAGTTGACAAGGCAAAGTGAACCCTCATTTTATTTTAAAGCCCCTAAAAACTTGGAACATTTTTATTACAATAAATAATTATGAGCAACAAAGTTAAAGAACCGTCATCACATTTTGACTTAAATATTGCTAAATCTTGATTGGTGTATGGAAATACGTGACATCACTTTTTTTCCAACTGAGCCCCGCCCACCTCAAATCAGCGAGGCGAGCTCAGAGAAAAAATTAAAACAGAAATCTCTCATGTGAAACAACCAAAACTGTTTGAACTTCGGCAGAAAACAGTAGATTCATGTAGGATCCAAAAATACGTTTTCAGGGCCTCAAAAAACAACATTTAGCTAACGTGCTACACAATATAACTAAGAAACTAACACCTTCAGGTATGTGTAGTTTTAATCTGTAAAAGCTTTATCCCTCGCATTATGACGAAACTTACATCCTGTCAGCTTGTGTTTTCACACGAGCGCCATGTTTTATTCGGTAGTAAATCTTCCTCTTGAGTGGAGACGCTCTGAGCATGTGATAGCAGCAGTGTGATATAGTGAGTTCGCCTGTGGCTGGAAGCCATTGCGATGCCGTGCGCTGGAGGGGATATTCTTTAATCAGAGCCAGTGGTGCATTGAGTAAACAGGCTTTGACTGCTCTCAGATAACTGAGATAGAGTTCTTAATGCTGCCTTCGGGCCCTTTAACACCCACTCTCCCATTCTTGCCTGGCTTTCAGCAGAAGTGCCTAGCTGCCATTCTGTCTACTTACGGCAAGACGGCTATCTGGCTCACACTAACAGGACTGAAGGTACCACCGATGATACGAGTGAATGTTCTGATGGTGCACTTTGGGATTTTTGCCGAGTATCAAACGCTCCTTTTTTATCTTGTTTTGCAGGTTGTATGTTTGACAAAGTGGTGAGGCATTTCTACGATGATACCTGCGTGGTGCCTGAAAAGGTTGAAGGTGAGTCCCTCCCCAAGTGCACCCAATACCTTTAAATACTATGTTGAAAACTATTCCGTGATGTTGAAGCAACATTCAGTAACAGTGCGTTACGTGTCCTGTAGGCGACATCAAGCAGGAGTCAGGCCTGTACCGCGAGGGCCCGTCGTACCAGCGCAGAGGCTCGCTGCAGCTGTGGCAGTTCCTGGTGGCTCTGCTGGACGACCCGGCCAACTCCCACTTCATCGCCTGGACCGGCCGCGGCATGGAGTTCAAACTCATCGAGCCAGAGGAGGTGAGAGGCTCAGAGAAAACACTATTACATATATTTACAATCATTATATCTTTATTTTTTATATTAATAATAACTTCAGCACCTTTTACGTAACCTAAGGACACTTTACATACAGAAAACAAGCAAATAACGACATTATTAAAGAGCTCATCCTTTATATGTCTTTTTTCTAATTCTTATTTTTCACACTACTCTTTTAGCGCAGCCTTAGGAGCATGCCACATTGCATCTCACCACACTGCTTGTGTATGTGACAAACAAACGTTTCAAATCTTTGAATCTTTCAACCGATAAGTCAATCGACAGAAAATCGTCAACATGATATGATAATCGAAGAAAAATGCCAAACCTTTGCTGGTTTCCAGTCTCTCAAATGTGAGGATTTGCTGCTTTTCTCAGTTTGATATTGTAAACTGAATATCTTTAGGTTTTGAGCTGTTGATGTGATAAAACAAGCAATATAAAGATGTCAACTTGGGAAATCATTTTATAGAAATGTAAAAAGATTAATCAGTTAAAACTTAAATAACCAGCAGATTAATTGATAATGAAAATAATCATTAGTTGCAGCTCTGGTTCAATGTGTTACATTCATATCTGTTATGTGTTATTCATATCTGCTAAATTTGAAAAAAGTGAGCAAAAAAGAAAAACAGGTTGCGTGAAACATGCAGGCAAAATTAGACGATGTCAAAGGTCAACATTTGAAGTGTAGTAAATAATGCTTCTGCTCTTTCTAAGTGGTCAAGTCAGGCCTGGATTTGCCATAATAGTTGTTTTTTATTTATCTTGTACTCAGCCACATCCATCCAACTGACCCTTAAGGCCAGCCCCTGCTAAATATTTCACAGGACATATTGCTAAAAATATAACCCATGTTGACGGTTGGGCCTTTTGAAATGGAAACAGAGGCCGGGTCTGTGTGCGCCCACATCACACACAGTGGGGCTCAGTCACTGTTGCTCACTGTTGGGGGATGCAGGAGGATGCAGGGTGCAGGCGGGGGGGCTGGAGAGTGTAGAGATAGAGGGGGTAGCTGGCAGCGGTCCACGCAGCCCGACAGCGTCTAGAGGCACGGGCCAGCTGCAGCTAACAGGGGGGCCCATTCATGCCATCAGGTGACCAAACGCACTCGCTTTGGGACGCTGCAGACAAACGTTAGCTAGCAGCTTCTGCCTTTTCACCCGGCAGGTATAGCATGTCAGCGAGAAAACACAGCACTGATGGGGGTTTTTTTGTTGTTTTTTTGGTGAAGGGGTCCTAGAGAAACAGAGATAGATGAACAAAAGGAGAGAAAGGTAAGAGAGGAGTGAGAAATGGAGTAAAAACCGCAGACAGAGGAGAAGCTGACGAGAGCGCTGTGGGGCTGTGGGTTTGGGCTGCGAGGCCGGGTGGTGGGTGGTCTGGTAGACAGGTGCTGTAACATCTGCTGCCTCCTCCGCTGGGTGTGTGACAAGCTCCTAATGAACACATCCCTGGTCAGGTCTGCTCAGGCTGGACGTACTCTAATTACTGTTATTACGAAAATATGGATTAATAAGTTTGTTTAACATTTCAGCTGCCGTGACGGTCTTGTCAGGAAATCAGGTCGACCGTGCGTGTTTGTGTTTGATACGCCTGCATTTTGGCATCCTGCTCTCTGTTTGTGGATACTGACTGTCTCTGGGTTGTTTATCTGTGTGGTACCAAAGGTGGCACGTCGGTGGGGGATACAGAAGAATCGACCGGCGATGAATTACGACAAGCTCAGCCGATCGTTGCGCTATTACTACGAGAAGGGAATCATGCAAAAGGTAAAAGAAATCTCAGAAGACAGAGAATATATACCAAATCTCTGCTCAGCTTTGTTCAGATTGATCCTAGCTTATATGCACAATAATAGCCTGATTGACACCACCTGTGTTAAAGGAGGGGCATGTGCTAACTCCCCTACACAGATAGCTTATATAAGGAGGTGGAGCATCTCAGAAATGGTGCACCTGATGAGGATAAAGGCAGTGAAAACTTGTTCGTGTGCATTTTATTGTTAAAATAAAAAATGTCTCATTCAGAGCCCTTCTGTGTTATTGGAGAGATTTCTTGGTTCATGATGGTAGGCTGTTTTCGCAGTTAGTATACAAGAAATCAGCTGTTTTATACCAACTGTTAAACTTAACAAAGAGACAGTTTATTTTTTTGTGTGTGTTCTGAGATGTTTCACCACCATCCACAATTAGTTTAAATTTTTTCCAGCTGTTAGCAGCTCCTGCACTTCCTTTGTGCAGTGCATTGTGGGTGAATAGTGCACATCCACAACACACCATCCTTATTTAGCAGCGTTTCTGGTGTGGTTAAACCTCAGTGTGTGTGGAGCTAAAGAATTACAGTATTTAGGCGGGCAAGTTAGCAACCAGGCAAACTTAAATTAAATTTTTTGACTCATAAAAGGAAAAATCTGCCATCTGAGATTATGTCTGCCTCTAAGAGATCCAACACGCTTATAACACCTCGCTTCTCCAGTACACCAGGATTTATTCACCAAGCGTGTTATACTGTCTTACCTTTATCAGGGTGCTGACTTGACTTGAAGCCGTTTTTGTGGATTGACTTTGGAAATTAGTCAGGGTTAGCTCTAATATTAAGACATCTGAGTATACAAATGAGGTTGATAAAAATAAGTATTTGTTGCCTTGTATTGACAAATGGATTTTCAACCTTTTTATCCACTAAGTTAAGTTGAACGATTTTGCTAGAGAATATTCTGATATGTGTTTTTCATTTATTTATTTTTGCACATTTCTGTATCCACTCAGGTATCATGTAAATGGAAAAGGATGATTATAATGTTTTGTATGCTTGGTATCTATGGTGATATTACTGGTCTGCACCTCGCTGTGTTGTGCGTTCTCAGAGTTAGAAATTGTTGCCACCAAAAGTCCAAAGCAAAATGTCCCACTCATTTATTTTCTCACCTCTCTCCACCTCGTCCTGTTCGCCTCCGTCCAGGTTGCCGGTGAGAGATACGTCTACAAGTTCGTGTGCGACCCTGAGGCCTTGTTCTCCATGGCGTTTCCCGACAATCAGCGGCCGGTGCTGAAGACGGACATGGAGCGGCAGATCAACGAGGAGGACACGGTGCCGCTGTCGCACTTTGACGAAAACATGGCGTACGTACAGGAGGGGCCCTACTGCCAGCCGCACCCCTACAGCGAGGGCTATGTTTATTAACGTCAGCCCCTCACATACTCAAACACACACCTCCGCTCTCCCCTCCCTCCCGCCTCCTCCGTCCATACACCTGAGACTGTCATGTACTCTAATTCACAGTCGCTCCGGGAATAAGACTGAACACACACACACGCACGCGCGCGCCGCGGAGCTTCCCTTCTCTCTCTATCTCTTTCACATAAACACACACATATCCTCTTTTTTTTGCTCTTGTCTTTCTGACGTCCAAGCCGCACAGCAGGATGGAGAGTGCACTTTATGGACAGGAACGGCGCAGTGTTGACCTGCCAGGGGCTAGCTATGTGGTTGGCTTTTTACCGCTGTTTATGTTTGTACATTAAAGTGGGAATCATTCTGTTTGTTTTGTTTTTTTTTATTTATTCTTATGATTCGGAGCATGTGGCGCCCTGGTGAGACAGGACTCAACGGCGAAATCACGGCCACCCAAGGACTGAATCTTAAGACTCCCTGCAAAAGCAACAGTCTCGTCTGCACACGTGCAGCAAATCGGAGGATGATCACTTTTGTCCGACTCTCCTTTAGTTTGTCCTCAAATGGCCATCCTGTACTTTCATGCTCATTTAAGTGCATACTGGCAACATGAAGTATGATTATAGACTTCGAAAAAGTAATGTGATAATAAAAGAGACATTTAGCTGCCATCAGTGAGAACTGCCTCACCACCGGTTTGAGCACAGCACCTCTGTCTGTTAGTGATCTCGTCCAATCAAACTGTAGATCTCATCATGTAGGTGTTTTTGCTGTAACGACAAACTCCACTGGATCGCTCTCTCGACGGCTGAAAGACCTCGTGGCTTAGTAAAGGTCAGACTTGTGCCGATGAAGATACTCTCTCCGCATCACATGTGAACGGCCCTGTGTTTAGGATAATCAATAAAGCTGCAGGCCTCTGTAAAATATCTCATCCACTGTAAACAGCAGTTTTCCTTTGTATTCTGAAACGCATCAAAGCAGCAGTCATTCGTTTGTCATTCAGGTGTTCAGTTTTTCAATGACTAACAGGTGAAAGTGTATGTACAGTTAAAGTGGACACAGCAATCAACCAACACATTCAGGACATTATTTGCATCCCAAAATAAAAAAGACAGAAGTGGCTTAAACAATAAAAAGCTAAAAAAAAAAAAAAAAAAAATCAAACATGAAGTCAAATATTTCCCTGATTATTTTTTTTTTTCTGTTTTGTTCCAGGTGAACATGAGGTGTATATTACCTGTTGCGTTGCCATTAATAGGGTTGCTTTACAACAAAACAATGACAAAAAAGAAGGAAAGAAAAATGTATAAGAAATATTTAGAGTTTTATAATGTGATGACAAAAAAATTCATGTTATAACAAAAAATATTGTTCCATTGTATAATCAGGTACCTGCACATTTTGTTGCTGCTTCAAATTGTATGTGTATTTTTTAGTCTCAAGAAGAAGGAAAAAAAAAAAAAAGAAGTGCAGCAGTTGTGGCCTGCTATTCTAGATTTCTCTTTTTCTTTATTTGGACTTTGGTTATTTTTTATTTGTTTTTGTTCAATTTGAGCATTAAAAAAAGAATCTGGTCAGTCTGGGTTTTGTTTCTCGAGGTTCACATGTGTGGGAGGGAATCGGCAATAGCAAAAACTCTGTAATAAAATAGTTCTGAAAAACAAAGCTATCGCCACTTTTCAGATGTTTTACGTAATTAATCCTTACAGAAAAGTTTTGTTGTTAAGAACTGTAGTGTTTCTTCTCTTGGCGGTGTTTTCTGTTGCCTGCATATGATAGAAAAATGCAATTCTGTGGTGATTTCCACACTCAAACTTTACGTTTATCTTGGCAGAAAGGAGTTTTAGGTCATAAATTTACATACTGGAAGTCAAAAAATCACTAGAGAAACCATGCAAACGTGTGTGTGTGTGTGTGTGTGTGTGAAGACTAATAGATTATGGACTCTTGTCAATTTCCAGGTTGGAGAGAAAACCCCCAACCACAAAGCATTTAACCAAAGTGACACCTGAGGGGGAAAAAATCAATGGCTAATTTAAGACAGCACTTTTTCATGTAGGTGAATTGTTTCTGTCCTTTTGTCTCTGGTGCTCTCTTACAAGACTGGCAGTAATGAAAAAGAAAAACAAAACAGGAACACTCCCTTAAAGTTATTATTTCCTTCTGCGAAGTGTCACTACTGCTAAAAATCAATGGCTAATTTAAGGAAGCATTGTTTAATTGGTTCCACTGATGGGAAAAATGAAAACGGATGTGTAAGTAATGAAAAAACACTACTTGCCTTAATTTGTCAGAGCAGGTTACAAGCCAACCCTATTACAGTCCCCACTCTTTTTTTTATTGATTGTGTGTAGTGCAGGGAATTGCCCTTAACTTTAAACACCTGATTGCTTCCCTGAGGATATTTAACAACATCTAATCCGACATATACAAACCTGAAAACAGCAGTGAGGCTTTTAATATGATGAATGACGCTTCTAATTTGGGTTTTCCCTCTAAAATGGCAACACGCCGTATAGTAATAACCCGCCTGTTCACCAGTGACAAAGTACTGCACACACATAATATTACTCTAAGTGCATTATGAAAAGCTGTCTAGCCCATAGAAGATTGTAACAAACAACACAATCTAAGTATAATCCTGTCCTTACATTTTGTGCTCTAATTTCAAAAACACTGTTGCTCAGATTCCTGTCAGGTGCGAGGGCAAGAATAGAGCTTCTTTTTGAGGAAACTGTTCCTATCCTCTGTATTTTTGAGGGGCAATTTGAGTGATTTTAGGCACCTGAACAGGGGTTTTACTTTCCACTATTTAAACTTTTCACAGGCTGTTCACAGTATATTATATTTAAATTGGAGTCCATTTAGGCGAATGAAATAGTTCTGAACCAGAATTGTATTCCTGGCAGTGTGAAGAACGCTTAAACCTTTGTGAAATTTAAAGAATATGTAATTTAACAGTTAACTGAATGACATTTGAAAAATCAAACAGACTCTCTAGCAGTACATTTACGTGTAGTACGTGCTGTAAGTACAATTCTGAGGTACTTTACTTAAGTATTAAAATTTTTTGCTACTTTACACAAAATATTGTACTTTTTACCCCACTACATTTATTTAAAGGCTACAGTTACTAATTACTTAGCAGATGAAGAATTTAAAAACCTTTTAACGAGCATATAAAATACGATGCGTTGTTATACAGTAAACTAAACCACCCAAAGGTGTAGAAAATGTGTAAAATTGCTACACGTGAATGCATCAGTAATAATAATCCAATAATATAATAATGTAACCGAGACCATTTTGCCTGTTTAATGAGTTTATACTTTAAGTACATTTTGTTGATAATACATACTGTACTTTTAGTAAGTAGCATTTTGAATGCAGGACTTTTACTTAAAATGGAGTATTTTTACATTATTAACACTTATGTAAAGCATCTGAGTATTTATTCCACCCCTGCTTTCTAGTAGTTGTCTGGTCAGAGTTTATAAAGGGGGGGCAGGGGTACGTTAGGGGGACTTGACTGTTTCTAAAGTCCGGGTCACGGCCATGTGTGGGGCAAACCGGTTTTGGCCTCCGAGGCTGCATGTGGTTTGACTTTTGCTGTTCAAATGAACTTCACGGTTACAGACCGGACACAAATGACTGCGGTTTATTCAAACTCATGTCATTGAAATCCCATGCAAACGCCTCGGTGCTTTAAATATGTGGTGAGCTTTTCTTTTTCTGTTTTTTTGTCAGCGGTGAGTTGCCGGTGGGGCACTGCAGCATTTTACGCCTATTTGTGGGGTAGAGTCTTAAGGTCACTTGCGCGATTGCTTGTCTTACACCTTTTGAAGATGTTGTGTCACTGAGGCTGAAAATCACCATGCAAATCCTGTTATCTGGCTCCAGTTCAAGGGATCAGGGCCTCAGCTATCAACATATTTACCATTTATGGACATATGCTTCACATCCTGTGCCACCGGCCAAATCCTCCCCTCCTCTGCTGCACTACCGGCTAATATTCTGTGTATCTGAACTGTGAATTGTGGTTCTCCCCCACTGTAAGAAACAGATGGCCGCTCGATCTTGAGTCATCACAAACCCATTACGAGAGTGACTTGTCCTCAGCCGGGCCGCCTTGATTCGTGCCCGATGGCTCTCGCCAGTGTTTGCTCAGGCTCTTAAGTCATCCTCGGGCTTCGTGACACACTGTGTTTGCTCAGGTTAAATGGCTCGTGTTGCCCGTGGAGTCCCCTGATTGGCTGTGACACTGCAGTGTTTGACGAGCGAAATGACACCAAGCGGCCCCCGCCGCGGCAAATGTGTTTGGCTGTTTGAAACAAGTTGGCTTTTAATACAGTGTGTTTACACACCGAAAAGCCCTAAGTGTGTTTCTATCTGTGTTGCCAGGGTCTATCAGTGGCCAGACCAGTGAGCATAAATCATTCAGGGGTAATTCAGAGGAACAACAGAGGCTCTAAAAGGAAAAAGCAGGGAAATTATAAAGCCTCTATAATGGAGGCCCCTATTACAGTTGCTGGTCAAGTTTAAGACTGCCTTAAAAATGGTTTTATTATCTAGGAGGCACTACTTTGGCCAGCCAGCCAGCACTAAGGCTACATCTGTCTTAGTGAACTCTATTTTACTGTGAACACAATTCTGAGTTGTAATTGAAAACTTCCCAAAACATCCCCATTTCCTTCAGAAGTTCCGATTCCCAAATCCAGACTCAAGTCAACGTTTTTCTTTTTGTTTTTCATTTATTTTTTGTCAATTACAGAACACACTGCAATGTGCTGCAGGACACACACACCGGGGTCATAATCGTTTTTCTGCAGCAGTCACTCCAGCGTGCGGATCAAAGGTCCCGGAGAAGCTGCTGACTGCTGCAACAAGCGTCGTCGTGGTCTAATTTAACAGGGGGTTTCAGGCAACACCACTGGTTCCTCACTCATTACACTTTTTACTCTCTTGTTGATCATCTTCCTGCTCCGGAGAAGATGAAACACAAAGCCGTCCCATCCCACCCCCCAACACAAAAGCCCATGACAGTAATAAATAGCCTCCGTGATCCAGGTTTAGAAAGCTGTGAAATTGGATATTGAGATGCTCTCCGGAGCTGCGGGTCGGGAGTAGTTTCAGACTAGACTGTGGGAATCATCTAATCCGATCACCAGGAACGTAAGACGGGCTAATCGCCTAACGGGCCCGGTCTCCTGTGTCCGCGGGGCATTGGTGGTGGGGTATTGATGCCGTGCTCGTTTTTGAATGGGGATTTATCAAGTCTTTAGTTTCACAGACACGCGTAAAAACACTTTTATGCCTTTCGTTTGTCAAAATGTTGGTACATTAGATGAGCGATGAAACGTTATTGTGTAATGTAGGATGTCCAGTGCATGAGCTGCGCTGCAATGGAGAAAACACTCCAACATTATTATTAGTTCAGTTTTCGCACATATTACAGACTCAGGTGAAGTCGCTACTCCTACCCTTCCCACCCTCCAAACCATTACTGACTTATACACATATTTATATCATAGACGGGGACAGTAACAGACAGACAGTTAGACATACAGATAGACAGGTGAGCAGTCAGGTAGATCGAGCAAAAGGATGGACGGAGTCGAATAGAGAGAAAATGAGAGGTGGGAAAAATAAATAAGTAAAATAACAGAAGTGTTTTATTAATAAGCTGTTTTGCGTGTTATTTGATCACATCATGCTAGTTTTGACACTAGTTCACACACATTTAGACAACTCCTCATGAAACCCATTGAAGTGGCCAAGAGACAAACAAACAAAACTACACTGGTACAAACATAGAGGCTTCATGTAAAGCTGTTATGAATTCCCTTCCTTCATTATTGTAATGAGATTTGCATGGTGCAAACAGCCGGCTAATGCACATCTCTGGAGACAAATTCACCTCAGGCCACATATAGGTGACGTACAGCTGCACATGATGTTCTCATTTCTGTGACTTTATAAAGACACCAACGTTTGTGCAAACTAGCTTTCATCAGAGTGTGATGAAACCTGATGAAAGCGGTTTGCTGTAATGTTGGAGTCGCCAAAAAACGGGAACACAGCGTGCGGCTACTTCGCTTTAATGAAAAATTGGATATTGGCCACTCATGTCGTTCGCTGCTGATGTGCTGCAGGGTTTCTGTCTGACCTAACACATAAAAACAGCCTGTGACACCTTTTCTGTCTATTCTTTGACACATTCATAGGCAGTAATTTGTCCCGTGTCTCCTGATAAAATTGAATTAGCATTAAAGCATTTTACTCACAACAATACCAATATTATATTTTTATGCTATATACATGCATCCTTCTTAGTAACCATATTTTCAGGTAATGCAACATATGAAGTTATGTTTTTGGGATGAATGCAGTTCGCGTGGTTTATCCAACAGAGAAAAACACTTCAACCAAGACAAAGTTATAATAAGGAGGTTTTATTCTTGAGACCCTATTGTTGGAACAAATACATCTCAGATGTACAAACAGTCATCTGAAACTGTATTTACATCATGGGACACTAAAATGCTTCATTAAAGCCATGAAATCTGGTCAGGTTAGCAGCTCTTTACAACATTTACTCAGTGGAGGAGAGTCTCTGAGATGCACTACTGCCTTTAAATCAGGAAATAATTAACAAGAAGCATTATTGATGAATAAATAAAAGGTTACAAAGGGAATTAAGTTGTAGGGGAGGTTCGACAAACTGTTTTTATGGACTGTGGTCATGGAGGAAGCTGCATCAGATTTGCGTTGGATTACATGGACTGATCGAGTATCAGGTGTTTCATAAAAGCCTATATATTCATTTAACTATTGTCTGGCTCTTAGCGGAGACTTTTAGTGTCCCGTGATGCTCTGTATTCTGTTTCAGAAGCTTTCCAAAGAACATTTTGGTCAGAAACAATGCCAATACTGGTGGCCTTTTCAATCATTTGTGGGACTTTCCAGCTACGGAACAATAGCACAAAATATCAGTGAGTTAGGTCTAAAAATATCAGTGTTGGCAACTTCCTCCAAAACTCCCAAACCGGTGGAGTCCTAACCCCGTCTCTCCCGCTCTGGCCTGGCACGCCACCCGTCTCCTCACCTTCCGCAATGTCGTTTGATCTTTTGCGACGCTGTCAAACGCCACGGATCAGCCTCACGACAGACCTTGTAGCCACAGCCACCCAGTGAGGTGGCCAACCATCTGTCACCGGGGCCCAGAGACCTTGGGCGGCAAAGGGCCGCCCCGCCCCTCCACCTCTCCGCCCCACACTCGCCCCCTCCCAGGGCCCATTAGCTCTCCTTAATGCAGCCACTGTATCTCTGAGAGGGCCCCTAACAGGCACAAAATGGACTGCTACTTATCCTCTTTAATTCCCAAATGAGTTCTCTTTAGCGTATACATAATTCATTTCTTTGAGTCACTTACGGGCGCTTTTCACCAAATACTTATGTCAGGTTTATCTTTTTTTTTTAATCACAGTTTCAGGAGTGTAAATCTTGATTGTAAACCTGATTAGACTAATCTTGGTGGGAGGAGAAATGTCTGTGTGTGAAATAAGGACGCAAAAAGAAAAACAGATGAGCCCGGATTATAGAGTCATGCTATGTGATTTAAATAGCAAGCGCGGAGCCTGCAGAGCCTGGAAAAGTATACTAATGTAGTCAGATGAAGATAGATATCACAGGGGTAAATTTAGACCACCTCACATTCATAATACCTAATGCCCTTTAAATAGGCTTAAGAGGAGGACTAGAAATAGGCTCTGATAATTAATTATTTTCAGTAGATTTCTTCTTCTTGCTTTCGTTTCCACGGGCGTATTAATTCTTTCCCTGCAAATATGTGGCAGCCATGTCAAATCTACTAAATAATGCACTTGTTACGATACACCTTAATTTCTTGGAGAGAGGAATTCAGGGTGTTCGCCGGTTAAATTGAATGCAGGAGGTAATGTTTTAGTAATGTTTTTCTTAAAGTTATTCTGCAAGTTGAACCATGAAGAATAATGCAAGGAAAGCTGGAGAAAAGAAGTAAAAAAGAAGTATGAGACTATAAACTGGACTCTTTTTCTTTTTTTTTGGATGATTTGTGAGTTTGTACAAGAGAGGGTCATCAGGCTATATAAATACATTATACTGCTGTTTCCCTGCATGATATTGCATGAGGTAATTTTGAAAACCATAAAAGCATCACGCCTTGGCCTTAAATTAGATCACATGTGCAGTAACAACATACAAACTAAAAAAATAAACAATTGTCAGCATACAGAAGGAGCTCACAGTCACTAAAAATGCCAGAAAAATAAACCCTGCTGTGGTAAACAGTCGTATTTAAGGCTCTATCTCAAAACACATGTCATAAATAGAAGTGACAAAGATATCTCTGGCTATCACAAAACCTGCAAAACACACAGGACAAGCACACCCTTCTTCTCGTAAGCCGCATGAGAAACAAAGGCGTAGTGTGATAGCGCAAATGGCACGTATCCAGGAGCACTCTCCGCAAGCCACGCGACGAAGAGCAGAGTAAATACATTACACTCGAGGACCTGTGAGCACAGACACAAAGGCTGCAGGAGCAGGCCCGTGGCAGCGAGCTGACCATTACCGAACTGCTCATGTGAGAAGAGATTCTGCTCTGGACCCCCGTCGCCTTGTTTTGGCAACAGAGGGCAGGGGGACCGAGTGCTGAGCCAGGACAATATGTTTTTTCAAATGCCCCTCAGCCAATATTTATTTAGCTACAAGCTGGCACGTCTGAGGAGCTCGGCGCAGCCAAGACAGGCGCACAACCGTGATTTTCAAGATGTTACAAACATCAGGCTTCAATATGATTCTGACCTTGCTAATGTCCAATAAATTACAAATGAGTTTTGTGCGCGATACCACATTTGATGATAAATTATGGGCAGGCAGTCAAGGCCGAAAACAAATTGACAATTTAGTTATTTACGAGAAAAAAAACAGATGGAATAAAATAGTTTTCTCAAATAAGAAATTGGTTAGTTTCTCGTCCTGGCACAATTTGAAAGGCCAGTACAGGGCAGTAGAGATTCAATAAAGTCAGAGCAGCAATTTTTCATAGCTGGCTGCAGATTGCATATGATGAAGAGTGAGGTGCAGGATAATAGAAGAGCTCTGCATACTGTAGACTCGTGGTGGAAGGAGAAAGTGGGGGAGAGAGGAAGCGGGAGAGGGAGAGAGGGTTCTTTATTTATTTCTTTCTAGCTTTTAAAACAGATGGTTCCTTATGTGCCGAGCGGAAGTGTCTGTTAACTCAGTTGGCTCACTATTGGTGGCTGCCGGCCAATGACAACAACGGGATCGGGGAGTGTGAGCAACAGTGCAGTTTGCTTTCTTCAGATGCTCCGCGAACAGAAGGACGGCAGCCTGCAGATACTGTTGCACGGCCACCCAAGTCTGGCAGTGCCAGCGCCGGCACCCATCGCACCTCTCGGCAGCACCCGCTCCGCCTCACTGCTGCAGGCGTGGGTTACAGGACAAGCAGAGGCCGCAAGCCCCGGGAGGAGCTCAAGTTGTACTGTTGAATACTGAGATTATTTTACAGGTTATGGATCAGAATAATACCTGGAGGGAAGCTATTTTATATTGGTCCTGTGAAACTCATAATACTACCCATAATATTCTCATCCCAAGCACGAGCATGCAGAGATCAGGAGAACGTACCGAGGGACATTAAGTCTTTTCCCGTGTTGACTATACGCTGCATCCTGAAGTGCAGACATTTCCGTCTTGAAAGCTTTAGCAGTAAAGCGAAAAGTGCATTTTTTCTAGTGTTCTAGCGCAAAATAACAAAATAACATTTTGATACAAATTACAGTGTCATCTCAGATTACCTCTCTCATGTAGAGGAAAAGTAGAAGTTCAATAATGGCTGGAATAATGGTTAGATGTGGGTTTTTAAAGGCTGATACCACGGCCAATAACCAACATTTGTTATATTCCAAACTGATCACTCTCATAGCAAAAACTCCAGGGTTTAGGATTTCAAAATGACCTCTTCTAGACCCAGTTTCTGTTCAGTTCAGTGCCATAACAGCATCATGTTACTTCCATCTTTGCTTTGACTGTTGAGACAACGGTCATTATTTGCATGACCACAAGAGATCGCTTGTCAGATAGAAAAAACAGTCTGGTATCCCTTTTAAATCCCTTTTAAATTACCTACATTATATACAAATCCACACCAATGCCAACATTGTGTACCAATGCAAGAAGTAGTGCGTTCTTTATGTTGTGAGGTGGAAAGTAAGGATGTGCAGGTCGGCGTTAGAGCGACTTTCATTCAGGAGTTTGCATCACAGTTAACTTTTTTATTAACTTGAAGCACACTTTTCCCCCAAACTTTCCCCAAAGTCATTTAGTTACCTAACCGTTAACGATCTTTCCCAAAGCTTAGGGTTACCCCAAAAATGTGTTTTTCTCATTGTTATTTTACTTGGATGTTTGAGCTTCACTGTGTTTCTCTGAGCTCACCTTAAACCTCAGTTTAAGATGTGGACACAGGAGCATACGACTCATTTGGAGCCAGTCATGGTCCAATATTCACCTTACACAAGTCTGATGTGGAAACTTGAAGCCTCCAGTAGTGCTCACATACACTGAGAAAGGACTTCTCAGTGAAGCAGGAGACATCTTGTGTCCTGCAGTTAAACTTTTGAAATGAATTATATTTGCATATTCACAGATTCTCAATGATGGAGAAGGAATAGATAATGAGGTAATTGAACGAGCATTTTTTATATGTCTTAGAACATGTCTGGGGGGATCTTTAACCATAAAAACGTTGCCATTAAAAAAAAAAATGTCATTGATCATAATTCTGGGTTTAAACAAAAGCACCAATGTCATTTTTTATCTGGTCTCGGTCAACCACTACAACACTGTTTAATGTTTAACATGCAGGAAGGCATTCGGTGTGCACATCCAGTAGCCTTACAGCGCTGTGAGTGTGTATGTATATTTTCATGCCCACGTGCTGTTTCTACTGAAGTCAAGCTGAAGGATTTTCATGTTTTACTTTACTTTAGTCACTCTGAACTGCCTTTGTGTTTGAACAGTGTCATACAAAAAAAAAAAATCTTACCTTGCCTCGTCTGACAGTCAAAATAATTACATTACTCATTCACTCTATATGTCTTCACACCAAGAGGTCCGGGAGGCGTAATCAGTCTATAGGAAATTTGTCTAATTAACCAGTTGATTAATCAGTATGCTAATTAAACTATACTGATACAGTTCTACGTATCTGGTTTGGGGCCTGGCGTGGGATGAGATCAAATCAGAGCTGTGGGACAGTTGCTGTGCTAAAAAGATGCATCGAATGTCTGGCAATATGTTCCTCCACGTTGAGGAAAAAACACACAGAAACACGTCTCTGCCTATCCATATGGCTGCGTTTGTAGTGCATCTGGTTCAGCACGCCATATACAGTAACCAACCTACATTTTCCAGTTGTATTCGCACCTCACGATGCCGCGCGCAAAGTGAAAATTAAAGGCAGAAGGCTCGTGTTACGGGAATAATTAAACGGAGGCCAAGTGAAGTCACACTCCTCGTGGCAAGCACGTTGTAACCCTCAATTACTCACAGTGAACAAAGCAATTAAAAGGTCTGTCCTATGGAGTTGCCTGGGACTGGATTGTGAGCTGTCTCTAGTGAAACCCCCAGGGGCCTAAGGAGCTTCGCTAGCCAGGTCCACAGGTAGGTAATTACTATTGATCAACTGGCATTAGAGCATGTGAAGCGACATTGTTATTTTTTGCCAGCTCTCTATTTTAGGTGTCCACTTCAACAGCAGGGGTTGTTTGGTCGCTGATGGTCTGAGATAGATAGATAGATAGATAGATAGATAGATAGATAGATAGATAGATAGATAGATAGATAGGACAAATCATCCTATATGAATGTAATTCAATGACACTAAGACTGAACTCAAACAATGTAGAGTGAACTTCCTGTGTGAGCTTCCTCTCCCCCATCAGCAGCTGTTCGACTACAAAATACAACCCCTGTATACACACACACACACACACACACACACACACACAATGCTCTCTTATTAACTCCTTCAATAGACTCATTCACACACACACACAGATATATACACATGTATTTCCACTCTCTCCGACCAGAGCAGTGACCTCGGGACAGGGTACACCCCGTCACCGCAATGATGCCACCCACGCCTGTCTACACACACACACACACACACACACACACAAACACCACCCCCTCAGACACTTGATTGATTGATTTAAATTGATCGTCCCAGTGTCGTGTTTAGTCCCAAGCCAAACCGAGTCACGGCCGGATCGCACTGATGATGTTTACTTCGTTTGACTCCTTGACAGAGCCATTGTCTCATTCACACTCACTCCTGAGTTTTTTTTTTTTCTCTGTCGCCCACTTCCTCTTTTTTCTCCCACTTCGTTCTCTGTCTCTGCCTTTCGTGTTGCCTCACTTTGTTGCTTTCTCTCCTCTCCTGCAGCTATTCTTAGCTGGGAGCTGTATGCAGTGACTCCCTGTACCTCACAAACAAAAAACCTTGAGGGAAGAGTGAATACAGGTTTGTACCTCAAAGCAGTGATTTTTGTTTTTAGAGACTCCAGAAGTCCATCCAAAAAGTGCCTGTATTCCAGGTCCTTGGAGGCCTTTCAAAGTTTAATGTGCTGTAATCGAGATTCCAACAGAGGATCCAAAGAGTCTTCCAAGAAATGATCCTCCAGCATCAAACACTCGACTTAACACGATATTTTCTTCAGATGTTGCCTTTTTTTAATTAAAAAAACCTCACTTTTAAGGTATGCTGTTTGAATTGCTCTCAAAAGTGTCATTTTGAGCAAAAAAAAAACCCAAAAGATTTCAAGTTTATTATAATTTTCATTTAAAAGATTCCTGTGTGTGCAGAAGAAGACTTACGAAAGACTTAAGAAATTGGAAAAGCTACCAAATGTACGTTGAGGTGAGATTTTGTCTGTTTCCAAGGTCAAGATTTTTTTTTTTTCACCTTTAAAACTCAACTTTGAAGGACGAGAATTCTTTGGATGAATATAAACATCTACATTTCCATGTCAACTGCCGAGGAAGATTGTGTGATATAAGTGAAAGCTCCAGAACAGCTACTAAATGGACCTTGAGGTGAGACAGATTTTTCCAACTGAGGTTTCCAATGTCAAGAATGAACTTTGAAACTCAACTTTTAAGCCGAACATGAACGAGAAATTCTTAAAGTGCTTGGGGGGGGGGGACCTTTGAACATCTATATTTCCAGGTTAACTGGGCTAATTCAGATCATGTAATATGATCAAAAGGTCCCGGACAGCTACTAAATGGACCTTGAGGTGAGATTTTGTCTGTTTCGAGGGTTAAAAATTGACTTTGAAACTCAACTTTTAAGCCGAACATGAACGAGAAATTCTTAAAGTGCTTGGGGGGAAAAAATGGGCTAAATCCATCTGCTGATGAAGATCATGTAATATGATCCAAAGTTCCAGGACAGCTACTAAATGGACTTTGAGGTGAGACTCTTTTGTCATCTGAGCTTTCCAAGGTCAAGAATGAAACAACATTTTTAAATTCTCTCAAAGAAAAATAAAAGACAAACCTCATGACAAAAAGAGAAAAAACATATTTAGTTATTAAACATATTATGTAGAATACCAACGCTAGAAAACATTTACACCAGCTTCTTTCCTGTTCAACATCAACACGTCGATCAGGGAATAGAAATTAATTTCTTGAATATCACATTGACTCAGAAACAGCTCTGTGTCTGTTCTGCTGTGTGTGTGTGTGTGTGTGTGTGTGTGTGTGTGTGAGGACACGGCTAACGAAATCAAGCGTTCCCAGGAAAAATAAACACACAGGCTCAACTTCAGCAATCCTTGGCTTAATTCTCATTGAAGCCCCAAATTGACATGTCTCCCTTATGATCTTGACATATTATTAAGATTTAATGGTGGAATTATGATCATTAAAACAACATGACTGATACAGGGGGCAGATGATGAGCTATTCATTTAACCTACTCTTCCTGTAATAATATTGAAACAGACAGTCTGCCAGTTATTAGATCATAATTAGCTGCTGCAATCTGTACGGAATCTGAGGAAATGACGCCAAGTTAGCGGCGCGGCGTGGCGCGGCGCGGCTCGCTCTCCGTTTAGCCTGAGAGAGACATGCAGACGTCGGCAGCCTCGTTGCAGCCTTTTTCAGTCAGCTTCATGAAACAAACTAAGTGTACAGTGGAGGAGTCCGTGTTTGAATAAGGGGGAATACAATGAACCAGATGGTAGCTAATGAAAATAACTGGCGCTGTTTTAATGATAGCACTGCCACCCAAACATCAGGCCTTGTTTTGACTGACATGCCAGGTGTGTTTGGGTGTTGTTGTTGTTTTATACTCTGCCTTGAAAGCAAGAAAAGACCTTTTTGGTCCCTTTATCTCTCTTTCACATTCTCTCTTTCTCTAGCTCCCCACACATACATAAACACACGAAGCTCTGTGCTTTTCATGCATGGCTGACTAACGCACCCTGGCTCTCTGATTTCCATAAAGTGTGTGTGCACGCGCGTGTGTGTGTGTGTGTGCACTTACATCAACTGTGCCAGTTTAGCGGCAAAAAATCTGCACCCTCAGCTGTTTTTCCCTTTGCACAGAAGAGAGAGAAAGCGCACCACACTGTAGGCGTCCCTCTCTACTAGCTCCCCCCTCCGGCATTTCTCCAGGTAGCGTTCGCCAAAGTCGTCCTATTAATAAGCAACATATTTGATTTTCAATGTGAAACACGTTGTCTTAGGCCCCGAAAAAAGGCACGAGATGTGAGCCGTATGGTCGGGGCAGAATTATTCAGAGGAGTCGGAGAGTGTGGGAGACGTGTCACGCCGCCCTGGGGCGCCCAACATGCTTTGGGGTGGGTGAGAACGTGGAGCTGAGAACATGGAGCTCACCAGCTCAGACGCCCCAGGTGGGCACGGAGCTGAGAACACCAAATCCTGCAATTAGATTTCATTTTCCTTGTCACAACATGAATTGTTTACCACAGAAGCTCAAACTGTCCAAAGAATTTGAAGGATTCAAAATAAAACTGATGGAAAACACCAGGTATCAATTAGAGATTGAAATACGCTTGGCCTGTCATTACGACTGTTCAAAAACATGCCGATCAACACTTCTGAAGCTAACTGATTAACACATTGCATCTTGTATGTTTAAGCTATACACATGGGAACTGCAAGCTGTAACCATTTTGGAGAGAGAGCCAGGCTAGATTTTCCCTCTGCTTCCAGTCTTTATGCTAAGCTAAGCTAATCACCTCCCGGCTCTAGCTCCACAGTTACTGCACAGACATGAGAGAGGTAATAATAATAATAAACTTTATCAATAGAGCACTTTTCTAAACAAGGTAGCAACAACGTCAAGCAATTTTAGAAACAAACAAAGTGCTTTACATAATAGCAAAAAAATAAAACTTAAAACCAGAACCACATCAGAGCAATGAATACAAAATAAGAATAAAAACAAGAATATGACAAGATCAGACAGGCTTAAAACACGTAAAGTGGTTAAAACGACTAAATAAAATAGATAAAACAAGAGGGAGCCAAAATCAGGATAAGCTATAGCTTAGCTGAGCTGATCTGCTCATCGAATCGATATCGAACAAGCGTATTTCCCAAAATGACGAACTATTCCTCTAATGCATAAATGGATGTCTATGTGGCCTATTGCTGAAAGAAGCCAGAAAAGCAAAGCATGCTGCAGGAAAGACAACCCTTTTCAGAAACAAATCTGTTTATCGTCATTTAACAGTGGAAGAAGATCCTAAGGTTCCTTTAAACCGTATTCACTCTGTTGTCTCCATTTGGATGAATTCACTTCCTTTAATCTATTCAAAAACTTCCTTCATAGATGTTATGTTTCATAGCGGGAGAGAAATCTATATTTAAAGGATAATGAAAACAAAACCAAGTGCAACAAACAAATTAGAGCTGCCATTACAGCCAGTTTGATTCAAACTGAAACAGTATCGTCAGGAGACTTCAAAATATGGAGGATTTTTACTTACAGATTTGGGTTAGTGGATTTGTATTAGTTTTAAATCATGTTTAGAAAAATATTTGCCTTGTGACTAAACAACTAAAGAATTAATTAATCGGAAAGTGTAGATTTCCAGTTTTGCAGGTTTATGAACTTATTAAATTGATAATTATCTGTGATTGTAGATTTTGACATTTATTCCCACAAACAGGTGTTTGTGTCTGAGCCTAATGAGGATTATCTGGGACCTGCCTCCACACCTGTTACTTGTTGCCCATTACTGCGCCTCCAGTATAAAGGTGTGTGGGTCTTTCATTGCCCCGTGTGGCACTAAGACCTGCACTCAATTCACCTGTGCAAGTTTTGGGCACTATACCCTTCAATGCACTCAGTATTTTTAACTAGAACTTTTGTTTCTGCTTCTTTTTGTGCGTTTTCTTTTCATGCTGTATGTGTTGTGTGTAAAGTTTTAAGTCTCGTTCCAACAAGGCAACTGTAACTCTCAATTAAAGCATGCAGGATGTGGAGACTCCAACAAGAGCACGTCTCAGAGTCACGAAGTTCAGAGACTATTTGCAGACAAAACAATAACATGAGATGGGAGCCTGCTGCTCTGCCCATTGCTGCCCTTGGTTAGGGAGTGGTGAGCAGCGGTGACTGTGTCCTGTGCTGATTACAGTACTGATGGGCCTCCGTTTGTCGCTGCTCTTGCTAGCTCCAGCGCCGAGCAGCAGGGTTCCCTGATTACTTAATTGCTTGTAAGAGCTCATTAAAGCTTCCAATCCATCATAAGTCGTATGGCGAGTATCAATTTCAGAGTGAGAGAGAGAGGGAGAGATGCTAAGAACTCTGATGAGCAATTAGTGACGTGAAACGCCTTTGAATTGTTATAGTTTCATTTCTTTGGGAAATATGTGGAATTCATCACATGGATGGATGCTGCTGTGTTACCAAGTGATAAACACATCCCTAATTTCTCTCTCCTCCACCTCCCTGGAAGTTTTAGAGTGAAGAGACTGGGGAAAACTGGGTCTTGTTTTTAGACAATAAAGGATAAAGTTGTGTGAATCCAAGAAAATAAAATACATATTCAGATATTTTAATAAGGAGTGGAAGAGGTCCTATTCCTACAGATCTAATATGTGTGTATTAGGATCATATTGTTGCATCAGGATAAAAGATCCCACACTTGCATTTCTCGCCTCTGAAACCCCCTCAGCTAAATTCTCTTTTCACATCTGAAGCACAACACCTTTCGAGCTAAACGGTCATTTTCATGGTTTCCACTGATGTTGGTCTTGATGGGTTATGGACTTTTGCCATCGTTTTTTTTTTTCGTTTTTTTTCTGCTGTGATCCCAAAAAGGGAGGGGGGATGGGGGGAACATCCAGTAATTTGGATCCATAGCTTAGAAGAGCTTTACAAGATACTCACAATCTTACCAGGTGCAAAATTAGAATTGGATGCTGTTCGTATTAATTGGTGATCATTTGCAAAGCGGGTGGAAAAAACGTCTTTTGCCAAGAGCAAGTCTTACAAGCCCCCAGCTGGGGTTGTCAGGGGCAGGCTTGTTGGCATTGTGGCAGCATATGTTTGGTGCCAAGAACACCATTGATTTGCATTTCTTTTATATGAATTTTACAAAGCAGAAATGCTCTTTTGTGTAGAAGTGATCCCAAAAGTGAGTGTTGCAATTAATCACAAGTGAAATTTATCGGCTGATGAAAAGCCATAATTCTACTAGCAGTCTTTTTTTTTTTTTTAAGAAAAAGTGGCAGCATCTGCAGTGCACTCGCTTTTTGATGAATGTGCCTTTAAAGCTGTGCAGTTTGGCTCCATTTAAAACTGGCTTGAAGGAAGAAAAACAGCAGTGCGATCTTTGAGATACTGCAAATGCCATAAGTCATGAAAATAGTTCTTCTGTCTCAAAAACAAGCACTGCATAATGTCGTCGAGTGACGCAAACTTGAAAAAATGCTTGCATGATTGAAATGAGATTGTGACATGAGCAAATAGATATTAAGTAAGATTTGAAACTTGTCTAAGATTGTCTCAATATCATGTGACAGAGACGCAAATAACTCTCCGCATTCAAGAAACCGGGATGCAACAACCACACAGTCCTTTCAAACAGATTTGATTCATAATTATTCGATGCACCTACCGCACGTCATCAAGACCTATTGGGACATCTAATTGATCCAATTAAGCAATTAATTCTTTGGTAGGATTAGAGACGATCAGCCTTGTATGTGTAGAGACGAGACCGGCCCTGCCAAGAGATGGACAAGCTCCAGGTTTTTGCTTCATCTCCAAGATGGCTCCAGATGGGTTGGGGGCTTGAGACTCATCTGTGGCCAACTGTTCCAAACCTCACACTGAGACTAGCGTACAGTATCATACACCCACAGTCCCTAAGCAATGCTCTGCAACATATTCCTGCATCTTGTTGTCAATATTGGAAAAATCATCATTAAATGATGCTTTTCCCCGCTGACCTCTCTCCTCTCTTTGCTTTTAAGGAACCCTACGGTTTTTTCTTGTAACAAGCGGTTAGTGTTTCTCCTCCAGGTCTAACAAACATGCTGAATGTGTTTCCCTCCCCATTAAACATTTGCAAAGACAGTTTTAAAACCAGCTTTGTTCATACACTCATGTGTACATCGGCTAGCAGTCGTCGTCGTCATCGTTGTTGTCTTCCCTGCGTTTTGCTTTATTATATGTTTTGGTGCATTACCGCCACCAACTGTTGATCAGTGGAATATTTAGTGAATCTGTGGTGACAGGTGAGCATGTATCACCTGCATGGTCATACGCATGTTAGTTTAAAATTTAAAATACATTGCAACATAGCATCGTTAGTGGTCAAAAACTCCACGTGGTACCTTTTTAAATAGCATGTTAGCATTTTGCAACACCAGTTTTCACTGTCTTACCCCTCAGAAGGCAAGTGCTGCCTAATTTACATATTATATCTGACATTTTTTAAAGGTTAGCATCTTTCATCTTCTGATGTGGAATAAGAAATGTTCTACTGACATAAACTCTCTGAGACACTAGATGTTTCAGTTGGTATCCTTAAAGCTGCACTAGTCAATATTTTTATATTAACAATGGATCAAATAACTATGTGTAATGTGACGGGTCACTCATAGTGATGAACCCACAGAGAATTATCACCTGACTCTGCAGCTCCTTTCAGCTCTAGTTTCAGCATCTTTTAGCTCAGTGTTTTGCGCTCTGCAATTTTACTCTTTCCGTTCACTCCCACTGCTCTCATCAGCCAGCAGTAGCAATGTTGCCAGATGGAAAATACAGCAATATCATAATACGACTGCGAATCGTATTTTTCGTGGAACAGATCTGATAAAACCCACTTTACACTGTACTGCACTGAATGGCAGACAGACACAGTTAGCGGCTAGCTGGTGAACACTGGAGAAGGCAACTGTTTGCCACAACAACTTTACGTTGAGTTTACAGGTTGAAAAAAAATTAGAATTAATCCCGATCAAACATTTTGGTCCTGGCTGATTTAGTGACAATCAGTTTGGGTATTTAGTTTCAATAATAAATCCCAGATTTCAGTTTGAAATGACACATGGTTCAACCTTACCTTGCTAGGCAACTGGATTCACGAGATCACACGAGAATTAATCTTGACAGGCTTCAAGTTCTGCGCTTGTGGCTGAACCACAGTGGTTCGGACCAATCAGAGTCCTATGACGAACTACTGGCAGCTACGGGAGTGGTTTAGGTGTGACGACTGCGACTGTTCGTTCGAAAACAACCTTGGCGGCTCCTAAACAGGGTAGCGTAGATGCTGCTATAGCATCAGTTATATCAGGACTGGAGAGTATTTCTTCACTGAAAGAAGAGCAAAGAACGGCACTGAAGGCTTTTCTCGATGGAAAAGATGTTTTCGCTCTTCTGGCTTCGGCTCTCCTATGTCATATGGGTCGCTGATCTGATTGGTTGAAGTTAGCCCGTGATGGATGTGATGAGGATGCATTGGGTCACGTTGTTTTTAATCAAGAAGACGATAAAGAATAACTTCACTTTCTCTTCCAAACACCGGGAACTGGCTGTTTTTCGCATTATGTTTTGTACGTGCGTGCAACGTTTCCTTAACGGCTTAACCATTTCCTTGCAGAACGGTGTACGTGGGACTGATTTAAAATAAACTACAGTGTGTGTTCATTGTAATGAAGGAACATGTCACCCAGTGCATGTGACATGTTTATTAATATTATCAATAGTTTTTTGGTAGCTATGGAGCTCTGTGGCACAGAGATTTACATATACAGTAACAAGCTTTGGATCCTCAGACAATACTTTGTTATTAGGATCAATTCATTGTTTTGGTTTGGTCTTGTCATGGGATTTGTTGAGAATTAAGAAAAAATAATTACAAATTATTTAAGATTTCCTTTAAAAAATGAACAGATTCAAATCATGCAAACTTTCTGAGACATTCTGACAGTACCCACTGACATGGTACAAACTGGATACAGATGAGGGACAGCAGATCATTCAAAAGGGCTCATTTGATTGAAAACGTGTTCAGTGTTTGTGACACTTGTGAGAGTAAACTGTTGGTCTTAACAAACTTTCCCAGCCTCTGAGCCTACTTTGTGTCCTCCAAGAGATCCCCAGTGATCAATATTAAAGAGGGGAAGGACAGAGTTCCACCAAGGGCTCCGTAGATATAGCTGCACCCCTCCTCCCCACTGGAGCGACTCTCTGAAAGCCTTGAGTTATATTCCTGTAATTAGCTAAGTATCCACACCGGCTCTCTCACACACGGAGCTCCTGCACGGGTCGCTGTCAGCTCCGTACGCTCATCCCTGTAGAGAGAAGACGCAATCAGAAAAACAGCAACAAGGGAGGCGAGGGAAAAAAATAAACGCATCAAAAAACAAACTTTAAACAATGACCCTGCTTCTCGTGTGCAACTTTTTCCCCTTACACCTAGCATTTTTTCTTCTGTCACGAGTATAAGGGGCAATGCATCCCTTTTTTCCTCTTCCAAGGATAATGATTTACAAAATGCCTCTCATCAAAGAATTCATTAACAACGAACGTTAATTAAAAAATAAATGAGTAAACATCAATATCAAATCTCAGCACTGTGGAAGGGAATACATTATGCAGAGTAATGATGTTTGAAAGGGGCTTTAGCACCTCTGTGGGACTCTTTTAAACCCCTTACCTCTTAGGCAGTTGCTTATTTTGCAACCCTTTGTTGTTTAACAACAAAGAGAATGGGCTCTCATAATGTTATATTAATCAGCGGATTAATATTTCAATTTGATTTGCTTTATAGTTGAGGTGCTGTTGGCATTTCCATTTTCCCTCCATATGTGCAGCGATGTTAAGTGGTATCATTACCATTTTCTACCTGGGGGTTCAGGGAGATAACAGGCACCAGTGATAGCTCTATTCTGCGGAGGGAGAGGGAGGTTTTTGGGGGGCGCTCATGCATTTTTAAAGGCCCTGTTTGGTGTGCCTTCACATCCATTATTCTCCAGTGTTGCATGCAAACAGCTGAGTCACAGCCTTTCTGCCCGCCACAGGACAACGTGAGACAATAACGCCCTCAAATTCAAAATTAGAGTGCCCAGTATGAAGGTGTCCACTGATATACAGTCAAAGGGGATTTATTTATTCTGAATTGTGTTTGACAACCATTGCTCCTGCAGGAGTCTGCAGATGAAGTCAAATAATGTGTTTATAATTGAACGGACACAGAAAGGGGACCTGACTGAGTCATAATCTCGTTCAGATATGGCCGTCTGTAGTCTTTATAGAAAAAAGTGTGTCTTTTCTGAACTCAAGTGTTGGGTTGCATTGTCCAAGTGAGAACAAAGCTGCTCACACTTAATAAATAACAACATCTCCTAAAATCTGTGTTTCAGGCTCCTTCAGAGTGAATTACACAAGAATGCAATCGGTCTACATCAGGTAACAACCCCAAAGCAAACAAAGCCGTGGGTATGAGAAGACTGATGTCCGTTATACTAGAAAAGAATAAAAAATGAAGTCGGGGCAAAGTGTAACGTGGACTCGTGTTCTCATCCAGATGTATTTATCCGTGTGTGTTGACTGGTACAAAGAGGAGAAAATGCAAATTAGAGAGACGATTGCACACATCAAATGTACAACAGTTCATTGCGTTTCTTCTAAAAATGAGGTTGTAGACTTTTATTTTATTGAAACTGAACATAAGAAACTCATCATCTCAAGTAGCAAACTGTCATAACCTTTTCTGTGATCACTGATCATTATTTTGTCAACTCAGTAATATCAGAAAGTTTTGTCATTACAGTAAAATAATTACACACATGTCCTCTTTTGTCTTCCGTACAATTCTCTCCTAAATACTGCTCTCTCTATTTATTTATTTATTTATTTATTTATTTATTTATTATAGGCTTCAAACAACTTTTGTTATTGCACTTGCTGACGTTAAGTGAAGATGTACAGCCTTAGATAGCCAACAATATGACTATGAACCATATGTATTGTTAAAGGATGATCTGGTTTGGACTAAAACATTTAGGGAACTCTAAGAGCGCCTGCAAAATCACAAGATGTGTAGCCACACAAACGCAGTTCCCAATATTTTGGACAATTATAAAAGGCCACCCTCTGCTGCTAAACATAACCTGTATGATCAGTGTCAACTTTGCTTTCAGTCTCCAGCTAATCACATCCTATCAGCAGTACACATCTTAAGGGAAACAGACAAGCAATTAGGACATGGATTATTTGTCATAAACACCATTCACTGCCATGCAAATGCAACATAATTGCCCAGCAGACCTTGAGTGACAAGTCATTAGATGATTGTTCACAACGGTTGATTACGATATGACAGGCGTGTCTCGCTGGATACATAACTGAAGTAAAGTGTTGACATCATTTTAAGAGGCCTCTGCTCATCACATCCAAACCTTCAATAAACAGCAACGTTGCTACAACACAGCAGTCAGATTTACAGTTCAGTTTGTGAGGATGTGGACAGTGCACATTGGATTTGAAATGAAACAAAGACTGTGAGGTTAAACTTCTGATTTTCAGCTTGTGTTTGTGGTTGTTCACATCCGTACTTGAGGACTCGTAGCTCAATTTATACACAGTTACACAAGTTTAGGACAATGCTCATGAAACATACAGGCAAGGCAAATGAGAAGCATTTTTATGGCCTATTTTTTTGGTCTTTGACTTGCCAGGTCAGTCACATGTCCTCAATGCAACTGAACGTGTACTTTATTTGCTTAAGACTAGCCTAAAGGCAAAAAAGCTCAAAAGATTAAAGACTGCAGTACAGGCCTGGAAGAGCATCCCCAGGGACGATCGCAAGTGTCTGCAGGGTCAAAGACTTCAGACCGTCATTGACTGACTGTAAGGAATTTGACCCTAAATATGACTTTATTTAGCTTGTGCATTTACTTCCTGTGCCTTTTTTAAAATGTGTGCATTGTGAATAAAAAGCTGTACAGGTCCTGCAATGGTCATCTGATGTGAATGTAAACACCCTCATACCCAAATTAAAGCTAACAGTAGGCCTTTTTTGTTTTTTTTACAGCAGACATTTTGACTTTTCATAGTAGGAAAAGCGCAGGTGTTACTAATAAGATTAAGCAGCTAAATGGAATTCAGCCATCATTAATTTTATTATTTTCACCTGTGCTTTTCCTACTGTGACATCTCAAAATGTCTTCATTTCAAATCCAAGTGTGCTGGAGTACAGAGCCTGCAAAAAAACAACAACTGCAAAATGTTAATTTAATAAGAAAACAGAAACAAAACAGTACCCAAGTGCTTACTCACTCACAAAAAAAAAAGAATCAATGTCAAAAGAGCAATGATTGAAAAGGTGTAGCCAGAGCTTATTACTCCTGTTCTCACAATACAAAAATTATTGAAATGAAAATAAATTTCTTCAGCTAGCAAGCTCAACAATTGCTACCAAACGTAGCCAACAGCAATGCTAATGTTATTCTGACCCTTTGCCCGTTGCTGCATGTCATCCCCTCTCTCTGCAGCTGTCACTCTCCAAGAAAGCCATAACTGCCTGGAAAAAATCATCTTAAAAGGGGACAAAAAACCTCAACATTTGTCCCGTTGGGGATAATAATTTGTGTCAAATTTGTGTTGAATATAGTGGGAAGTAAAGCATCAACAATGTATGCAGAAAATATTGTTTTAACATATATAATATAAGCAGTAAAGTTTGTTTAAACTCATTATTTTGCTGTTTTTTCATTCACATTTTGATTTTGTGCATGCGACCAATTTGTGTTTTTGATCTTGATTTAAAAAGCAGAGGTTTGTGTTGACAGACACCGAATATCTGTCGTATTCTCATTTGAATGTGAAGTGTTTTGTTAAAGGATTCCTCGGGGTCACCATACATATCATCCTCTAATAAATCACTCATTCTCTCTAAATACCGCAGTGACCCCTGTGTCTACACATGTGAATAGGTGTGTGTATGTGTGTGCAGTTAAACGCCTGTTAATGTGTATGTGTGTGTATGAGCACGTGCACTGCTGCCCTTCATAATCAGGGGGTCTGAAAGAGCCTCCACTCTGCCAGTGAATTGCTCACAGCTGTGGGCCCCTTGTCGCGCTGGCAGCCTCGGCCCTGTCATCGTGCGTCCGCCTATCTGACCTGCTAATTTGGAGCATATGTAAGTGCTCTTAAAGTGGCGGGCCTTTTGACATGCCACAAACAGCAGCTGTGGCAGCTGCCCCGAAGGAAAGCTTTATTTAATTCAATTACATCTTTTGGAGATATGTAAACGAGGAGCTGAGGGGCTGGGAGAGGAGGAGGAGAGAAAGGTGGGTGACGGGGGTGGAGGGTGGTCTGTCCTCCCCTCCTCTCGCTGCCCTACCTATCCTCATTACAACCCTCTAGCTTTCCCTTCTCTTGCCCCCAAAAAGACCCTCCACCCTGCCTCCTCAGCATCGCCTCCTTTCCAACTTGAAACCAGAAAGTGTCGAGGCCCAGGTGGCTTGATAGGCAAATGATTGGGTGAGTAACTGTTGCAAAAAAACCCTCACCTCCCCTCCTCTCCCTTCTCAGACCCCCTTCACCCCCCCTACTGCTCACTGTCTCTCCAGCGGGGGGAGTCTGAGGGGGGATAATCAGGGTCAGGATCCTCTGCCACACTGATCAGTACGCCTCAACCCCCGGGCAGCCCTGCAATTAATGCGCCGTTGAAAGGGAGCGAAAATATTCACCATCTGGCAATTACGGCTCATAGGCTCCCTCTTTCTGTCTCTCCTCCTCTTCTTTCCCTCTCTGGGCTTTAAATGCAATTGTGATCTTATTCTTGTTCCAGCTCCAGCGCCTCGCACTGGCCCAAGGCCCATTTGCCGCTCCGAGAGGCTATATAGGAATGAACGAACGCAGGATCGCAATCCAGGGCAATTCAGAAACCCCTCTCAGTCCCAAAAATGGATACATAATAACGGCTCTTCTTGTCATTTTTCTCCCCCCCCCCACCCATCACTCTGCGGAGGATTCATCCCATCGCTTGCTCTTCCAGCCCCAGCTGCTTCTGGCCTGAAAAGGGGCTTGAAAGAGACTGGTGTCATCATGATCAAATTAACTCTTTCTCTCTGGATGGGAGCAAAGGTTGTCAATGGTACTGTCGTCTGTAGTCGGTTTTTTTTAACACATCAATGATGTTATGATTAGTCATTTTGCTGCCGACAATGGCCGCCAAATGCGTGTGAATGCCCTTTCCCGTCAAAGAGGAGCGGAGGGCTGTTGAAAGACATTGATTTTGAGAGAAGTCAGACATCTTTCCTTTTTTTTTTTTTCACCTCCCTCGTCCTCTTCTCCACACACTCATTGTGAAATTCAAATCTGGGGATGACAAATAGAGTGATTACGTTTTCCATTGATCTGGTTTTGAGTTGCAAATGCGCAAACCTCGACATTTGGCTAGTGCGAATCAAGGTCTCAAGGACAATGGAGAAGCAAATTTGAGGAAGTAGTAGGTCGCAGATACCACACACAGACAGCAGCGAGAGACGCTGCACAGAAAAAGCTGTACACATCACAACGCAGGCCAAGAGGGTTTCCCATTAATCAAGAAATGTATTTTTTTGTAACATCAAGAAGTGAGGATGTTCCAAATGTACAATCAAAAGAGGAGTGAACAAAATAAACCCGTGCTGCTTTTTTCCTTCATGTTTCTCATGTAACAACACCTGTAAGGTCAGCGACTTTTCTTGATCCGCTGACCTCACTCTCTCTTGTTTTTTAATTGCTATACCACCACCCCTGCAGCAGGCCGCCGCCATCGCGCTTTCCTGTAAAGCGATAATTACACATATTGAATTATTAACAGTCATTATCAAAGCCTGTGCTTAACTTGTTTTGTTGTAGCGTAAGGTTCCTGTGATCTCGGGCAGTCATTACTTATTAACAGACTGGATACTTTTCCCCCAGTTGCCGCGTGTCGACGCGTGGCGTTAATGACGCGCTCATCCTGTTTGCCCCCATTTTAGCTCCAACTAAACGGCAGAAATAATATTGGGGTAACACTGAGGAAAAAAAGCATTGCAAAAATGACTATTTATTGGCCCAGATGAAATAATTATCATAAAGGGAGATTAATTAAACCAGTATTTTGAATCAACTGTTGACATAGCCGAGGAGTGGTTTTTGTCTGGGCCTGGCTGAGATTAAATGGCACCGTTTCTCCAGGCGGACGACCAACCAGTGCATGAACCTGCATTATACCGCCAGGTGCACGATGTGATCTTTGAGACAGATTGAGTACAGTAGGTGTTTTTGAGTTTATCCAATTAATTTTGAAAGCGTTTTATTTATTGTAGAATTTTTTGTTGTTGTATAAAGCAGTGACTCCCAGTTGCCAGGAGGTTATGTGGTAAGATTGAGGAGCAGCAAAAGTAATTTGATAAAATAGAAATTACGATTTGATTAATGAAATATATTCACATACTAAGTCAGCTTTGACACCACAGGTTGTAACTAAGAGTGCATGAAAAATAGTTTGCAAGTGAACAGAGAGAGTTGAATGGAAACAGATGAAATAGGTAACTAAATAATGGATAAACAAAACAAAAAAAACTGTTAATAAAAGTAGCTAAAATAGTTCGTTAAAAGTAATAAATAAACAGTTGAAATAAAAGTAATGGATACATAGTTGACCCTTTGGTCATTCCAAGTGGTACTGATAGTAATACAAATGCAAACTGAACCAAACCGACCTAAACATTAACAAGAATCATATCATTAATGGTTAAATAATATCCTGTTTTAAATCAATGGAACAGGAACATATTTGGAACGTGACGAGTGGTTTCAATTAAGGGGTTGAGACCCACTGGTGTAAAGGCCAAAGTGATCTTTCAGTGGCAATTAAATTTTAAAAAATCCAATTCAGTGCCAATATTACTAAACTCAACAGTAAGAATCACTACGTTTAAAGGTTTTTGCATGGTGTCAGTACTCTGTGAACTATACCTAATACATAACAAGCTCTCCAAATGACTTTAATTCTCCATCGTAATCACTTTAAAGAGACATGTGTAGATAAATCTGACAACAGACGTTCTCTGTTCTTATTTTGTCCACATTTAACCACCACCCAGGGTTGAAAACAGACTTGTAAAAGTTGCAGTGTAAAAATACATCTTCATCAACAGCTACTTTAATTTGACCACACACAAACCTCTCCTCTCAAAACCCTGTGACTGAATGATTCATGTCAAATTTACAACATGTGAAATGTACGAGAGGAAAAAACAGACGGCCACAAACACAGGTCTTAAAGCTTTGCCCTAAATTTAGGCTCTCAGGTGAACGTTTGTGGACAGGTACTCCTGAAATACCCCAAATGACCTTCAAAACCAACCACCTGCCTCTAAATTCAGCTCCATCCAAATGCAATCAGAGTATGGAAATAGAAAGACAAACACTGAGGGCAGAAACCGTGGCAGACAACTGTGACCTGCGTGCCATTTTCAAACGCCTCCCAGCACATAGAGATCTCCTGGAAAAAAAGGCACGTATTACATGTCAAAACAACATATCAGGTCTTTAGAGACAGACTGTTGGCTTGTGGAGCTTTCATAAGCACTTAAACAAATCGCAAGACGGGTCGACCACACACGCTGAAGGTGGGGAGAGACGCCGCAGCACTTCAACACAGGGCTTTTTTGCACATGCAAATTGTGGTGCTGGTGTGAGTGGCACGCCAAGCTGCAGCCGGGCGGGTTAGAGAGAGAGAGACAGGCTGAACCCTCACCTGCAGGACCTCCACCCAACCCACATCCACATTGTTCTTCTTTTATTCTCCTTTCCGCTCTTTTGTTGCTCTGTATTTGGTTTGTAGCTTGAGGGTGTCGGGGGTTAATTTCACCAACCATCAGTGGTGGAAGAAGTATTCGGATCCCTGAAAGTGTGTGTGTGTGTGTGTGTGTGTGTGTATATATATATATATATATATCATAATATTTAAAAAACAGTCAGTTACAAGTACACTTTCTGACTTTTAAAGTCAGAAAAATGCAAAACTTTCAGAGTGATATATTAGTGTATTACTATTACTGTGTTAATTTGGATACAGCATTTTAATGTTGTAGTGGGTCAGGGTGGAGATAATTTTACCTACTTTATATACCGTTAGGTAGTTAATCTGTAGTATTTATTAGGCTGATTATCTGCAAAGTAACTACAGCTGTCAAATAAACGTAGTGGAGTTAAAAAGTGCATTGTTTCCCTCTGAACTGCAGGGAAGTAGAAGTATAAAGCAGCATAAAATGGAACAAGTACAGCAAAAGTATAGTAAGTGTACTTTCCACCACTGTAGTTTATATGATTTCTTAACAAAGACAAGAAGCTATAATGTTACTTAATTTATCCACCTATTGTTAATCCTTTTTCCTTTTTGTCTTGCACCTCTTTTCATTCCCTCAATCATTTGTTCTTTTCATTGTTTGTCTCTTTACTTTTCCTTTTCTCTGTCCCTTTGTGTCCAGTCTTTTCTCCCCACCTCCTTTCTTCACCTCCTTTTTGTCACCTCTTTTCCTCTTGACCTTCCCACTCGTCAGCTGTGTTAACTGATCTGCCATTTGGAGCCCTCACTCCTCTCTCCTCTCTCCCCTCTACTCTCTCTCTCTGTTCTCCTTTCCCTGCGTTGAACAAATGGGTAATAAGCGCCACTTTGTACCTACTCTCCTCTTTCAGATCCAGAGTGAAGAGTCTGATTAAATAATCATTGGAGGAGCGGTGTGCGTGCGGCTTTCCCCCTGCTCCTCACCTTGGGGACATATTGTCCCCTGTCACTGAAACCTCGGGGACAGAAGGCTCCGCCGTGGGGAGGCTCAGCGGGGGAGCAAGGGGCTGATGAAACGAAGATCGGGTAATGAAGGCATGGCCCATGGCTTCCGTGGCTCTGCCATATGTTTCACCAAATGCAAATTGCCCCCAATTCAAACAACTTTTTCATCTTGATATATGCAAATGTGTTTATAAATACTGGCTTATAAATATAGCATTACAGTTTTTAAGGAGGGAGCTTTGAATCATTTTCTCCCTCGCTCGGCTGTTATGTGTGGCAGCGGCGCAGCGTGACAAGCTTTAACGAACAGGCTCGGACCTGGCAGCGCCTAATGGTGTCCTGCGGGACAGGAAGTGAGGGGGTCAAAGGAAGGGGAGCGCTGACTGGCCTGCGAACCAATGAGAGCGGCCCCCGATGAATGCCTCGTCCAATAAAAATTAGCCGAGTTGTCACACGAGCCAATGACAAATCAAAGTGGGCACGTTTACAAATGAGTGCTAGAGGTGACGTGGCCACACGTTTGAACTTTTGACATTTGGATTCATTTAGCTTTAGACAGCGCTCTTATTCACAGTGAAGCATTTTTAACATTCGCTCATGATACAAAATCAATTATCTATAAAAATAACTGGATTAACAAATAAAGTTTATCGTGTTGACATGAGCAGCTTAGATGGAGTGTGTGTGTGTGTGTGTGTGTGTGTGTGTGTGTTGTGCTCAGAGCAATGAACCCAAAACATCAACATCAAAGAGGCAAAATGTTAAATAATGATAAAGCCTTGATTGCAGTCTAATTAACTTGACTGAGCTACCCAAGAGCTAAACTGCTTATATGTTTCTGTTCTGACCTGGAAAAACTTTGTGACACGTCTTCATCCTACAACACTTTCAATTAAGGATCAAAAAACACTTATCTGATTTTAAATATTGATAATTTATCAGTTGTTCAGTATTGGTTTTAGAAGGTTACTGTAGTCCTAGTCAGTTACACGTCCTAACGTGTCACGTCAGGCCACGTGCCGTTCATAAGCCTCCTGTATCTCTGTCACTCAGGCCTGTTGAGGACAGCTGATGGTGTTAGCCGCTCCAGGTCGGGGGTGCAGTCAGGTGTCAGTCGCCGCGGTGATGATCAGATTGTCACAGTCCCGCTGGTTCCCTTGGAGACGGCACCTGAGTCGATGCCTGTGCCAACATCTTCATCATCACCCGCGGCAACAGCAGCTGGCGGCTCTGGACTGGACCGTGTGGCCGACGCGGGCCAAGTGGGTCAGACCTCACTGAGAGTGTAGAGGCAGTCAACCGTAAGGCCTGTTGTTGTTGTTGTTGTTGTAGTCGGGGCGTGGTGCATTATGGGAGGACTGTCTTCTTCACACTCTGGCCTGAGGGTGCAGAAACGGTTCGTTTGCAAAGCTGTTGATGAACCAATAACTTGGAGCCCTTCACCTCCTCACAGGAAATATATTTTGAATTATAAGTGATCGTTTTGGTAACTGTTACAGGAAACTCTGTGGTTTCATGGATGTTTTTGCCACCTTTTGTTCTCACACCTCAGTTCAAGATGCCAGCTTACTAATAATTCCCACGTGTTGTCTTTGTAATTTTACTAGCTAACTGTTTCTACTAACTGGCAGGTTGTATTTATCACCATGTGCTGGTGGTTTGTGTGGCATAGACTTCACGGCAAAAGAAACTTAATTTTCCTGAGTGCTAAAATACTATTTTAAATGCCATATGGAGTTCAAGATTGAGAAAACAATCTCACCACCACAGATTTTCCCAGTTGTTAATTGTAGATGTTCAAATTTCCTTTTTTTTTTCTCCGAGCACTTTAAGAAACTTCTCGTCCTTGATGGTTTAGAAGCTGAAGTTCAAAGTGCATTACTGACCTTTTGAATCAACTGTTTCCAGAACGACTACTAAACAGACCCTGTGGTGAGGTTGTTTTCCTGTTTCCAAGGCCAAGAATGAACTTTCAACCTCAAGGTCAAGAGCATGTTTGTGTCAGCAAGAGAGGGACACCAATGCCAATTTTCAGTGAAAGGAACTTTTTAGGCGTATCTTCAGGGGGGGGAAGTTCCTTCGTAAGATAAACTGGGGCTGATATGCATGATGATCCGTTGGGGTATGTACTCGGACTGACAGGACGTAAGGATCAAGTCATGAACTTACACCTGGTTCAACTGATGGATGCGACAGATTATAAAAATATGTGATATGTATATCGATATAAACAGTAGATCATTTGAGATTACGTGGTTCCACCCATCATCACACAGGTTACACATTGATTGTTTGTGTGGCTTTGGTATACAGAATAAACAACATGTGCTTTAATGTCCTCAAACTCATGAGATCCATGTAAAAGTAGATGTTTTTAATTGATGACTGCAATAAAGTTGTATTTCCTATTTTGGGAATTGAAGCCAATAAACCAATTTTCATAATGTGCCACCATGTTCGGACACCTCATCCAGTGTTTAACACATCTACAAAAAATTAACATTAAATGAGGCGAACAAACCTGTACAGGTTGTTCAGTCAGTAGTTGCTGACATCCCTGCATCACACACACACACACACACACACGGACTCATTGTCCAGCTGATCTGAGGCCTGTGTGAGTCTCCAGGTTTTGACAGATGACTTGTGATGGTTACTGTAACCTCCAGGTTCACAGTCAGCTCATTAGCCCGAGTGCTCTGCTGCTAATTCAGGAGGGTTACGAACTGGATGCTAATTAATCACAGAGAGAGACGACCTGGCATGCTGCTGCAGTGGTGAACGCTGCTGCTGTGCAGGCGTTAACACTCGAGTGCGGTTTGTGGGTGAACACGGCACAACAAGGGTTACTGCGTATACTGAAAAAACAAAGAAGGCAGTGGAGCGACTGTGTGATCACAGGGAGCTTATAGGCAAGCTAGTTAAAAAGGGTGCAATTGAAGCCTTTTAATTAGTCTTGATGAGAAAGTAAAGTTGTGAAATAGATCCACTAATAAAAAGGAATTTACATTTCGTCATGTTTTCAGGTGGATCTTTGATTTGTTTTGTGTGGCCATCGCACAGTAATTCCACTGATACATACGGTACAGTAAATGGTTATATACAGGAAGATGCTGTGGAGTGTCAACTATGCATCAAACACTTTCCTCATGTGGGTGAAAGTTAAATTAATCCTTGATTAACCACCAGCCAAGCTAAGTGCGCCAAGCTCCACATGTTTCATTATTCTTGATGAAATAAACTAAAATCAACGCTTCATTTTATGCTAAATGAGGATGTTTGTGTTGTGTTTTAGGTTTCCCCTGTGGTTCAGAGGTCGCTAGATTTAGTGCTGTTGCATGGTTACATTACCACAAAAGCAAATAAATTCCTGTTTAACCATGTTTTGATTGTGTCAGAGTATAGCTACTTCTGTTTTTTTACCTTAAAGCGATATTAACTGATTTTTGTTTCCAATATTCACACTCCTTTTAGCTCTGATAAGCCAACTGTGGTGGAGACAAAAACAGATTTTTTGTTTCCTAAAAAATGCCTGCCTGATGCTGCAGGAACTGAGACTGAACCAAAACAGTAAAGTTGCAGGCCATAAAACCAAAACAAACAGCTGAAAGACGCTAAAACTCTCTGTATAGCTGAGGGGAACTTCAGGAGTAGGATTATAATTACCTTTGGGTTCTTCACTACGAGTGAACCCTCTCACATTACACCTTTTTTTGACCAATAATTTTTGTAAAAAATCTTGAGTAGTGCAGCTTTAACCTTCCCTTTAAAGCTACTCATTTGGGTAAAGAAGTCTTGGCCCTTCAGCTGAGCATTTATGCTAGAACATACAGTAGATTTAAAGATAGAGGTTAGAGGAGTGCTGTTTCATCAAGGTAAACACAATATAGCAGACATAAGACACAGCAAACTGATCTATTAGGCACCATAAAGAATGGGTTTTTGCCATCTAGGATAGTATGATGACGCTTGAATTTCAAAATAAAAGGAACAGTTTCCTGCAGCTGCTGTTTGACCCCAGTCTGGCTCATGCTACTCAGAGAAACTACGAAGTATCTCAGTTCAAATGACAGAACATGAACACAGTAAACTTTGGTAAAAGGTTAAAAAGGAAGTGGATGTGGCTGTAGTTGTGTGTTCATCAGAGTTACAATGGCTCCCTCTTGAGGGTTTGGTGAGAGGAAACAAGACAGACAATCCTCTTCATCATTATTGGAGGGCTTTATAATTTGTAACGAAAGCATCCAAATAATGAATACAATACCTAAAACATGTTTAGTTTTATGTTTTATGTGTTTAGCCAACTCTCCATCATCTTTAAAGACAAAATTAAAATCTGATTTGGGGATTTTGCATGGGTTTCTTGAGCTGACTCGGCCTTACTGAGCCTTTACAGTAAATGTTTAAACTAAATTTTTGGTGTTTTTATCCCATGTTATGCTTCCGTTTAATGCGCAACACTTTGTTTGGTTTATATGCTGTTTATAGTTTGTTTCATTGTTTTTTCATTTTGTGTGTCTGATTGAATCTGCGTCTTTTTTTATTTGGTGAATTTTTGACACGTGAGTCATCTATAGGTTGTTTTATGACAGAATAAAACCAAACCAAAAGTAACTGTGTGTATTTATGTGGGTTTTTCTCTTTATTTTTCAGAAATGTGCTGATGGGAATCTCACAGTATTCATAATATTAAGAGGGAATATACGTTTGTCATATTTATCAGTGTAGAGCTGGTGTCACTGCAAACACCTGTACAAACACCTACATGTACAGTATCTGTTTGTGCAAACACAGCCGCGTGTGTGTGTGCCTCACTGTCCCTGGGGCCCTCATTAACACCACAGTATCTTGGTATCTTGACTGAAATGAAGCACCAGCCAGCTGCATTGTTGATCACATGACAATAAGATGGATGTGTGGGGGAGGCAGGCAGGTGTGTGTATGTGTGTGTGTGTGTGTATTAAAAGCAGCATTAGAGGGAAAATCGTGTGGCAATAAGCAAATATTTGTGGCAGACTGATTAATCTGTTATTAGTCAGCTGGATACAGTAATAAAATACTGTTTATACAGAAATATGCTGCTTCCAGGAAGTGCAGCAAAATGAGTCGAAGTCATGAAAGAGAGCAGGTCAGCACACTTGTACACCAGAGGGCAGCAAATAACAGCGTGTCAGTTTGAGTCAGTACTGTTGCTATAAAAGCTTCTGTAACATGCCACTGTAAAATATAAAATAAACACTTTCTTTCTTTTCTGTTTTTGTTGCCACTACGCCTATTAATACTATTATTACTTCTGCCAATATTTCAACTACTGCTACTATTACTGTATAAGGTAATAAGTTTTAATACATGGTACCGAAGCTTGTGTCAAATGAAGAGTACCAAACGTCACTGGTGCTTCAGAAAGCAGCTTTTGAACTGTTAAACCATTTGATCGGCACATTAGTGCGATAAGAAGAGAGGAGAATAATTGAGAAATATGGCGATGAACACTAGAAAGACATTATCATAAGTATGAGAACATTTCCACCTGGTACCAAGTTGTAATGTAATAAAAGTAATAGGCTAATTTAATGAATATCATTCTCCAGTCACATCACATGCGACTCATATAATGTGGTGTGGTCTCTCGGTCGTCTCCTTTAATGTTACAGATACATCTGTCTATCAATACTAAAACAAGTTCCGGTTTCCTTATATTAATATTCATTAATCCGTCATGTGATCAACAAATCACTATAGATACTATACATGCAAAATATTACAATCGTCCTTTTCTTCAGAAATACTATTTACAAAATATCATTAGTCTTAGTCGATACGAATATTGAAAAAAAAGAAACCTCAATAACCATAAATACAGAATATAACGTTACAATCATCTTTTCACATTATTCTTTAGCAAATACACTCTTTCATCTTAACCCTTAATTTTGATGCTCACAGAACAGGTATTGTCATTAAGATTTAACATTTTTCCTTTCTGTTGTCAGCTGACTGCCCGGTTGTCACAAAATGCGGTAAGAGGAATTAGCGTTAGCCTTTGTTAGCATGCCATAGCAGCCACAGCTACATTTTATATCCCTTGTTCATATCACAGCACCTATAGAAACAGAGGCAACAGAAAGGTTTGTTTATATCACTCAACGTAATGCAAAAGTACAAGCTAAAGTACACCAGATGAGTTTGTGGAAAGAGAAACTTGCTTTCCCTCCTTCACAGGAAGGTCAGAGGTCAGGAGCACTTGTGTAGCTGGTGAGATTCATTGTTTCGCTCAAGGACGCTTCAGCGAGGCAAAAGCCTGTCGACATAGACTGTAAACAAACCAATCAGTCCAGCTCCAGGACTGACGTGATACTCAACCCCCTGCTGCCATGAAGGTGACACGCAGAGTAAATCTTCACTATTCACAATCCGTCAAGAGAGTCTCACAAGTCTACATATGCAAAGTCCTGAACTATTCTTTATTTAAGGACTTGGGAGCAGCAAAACAAGCTCTAAACACAACATCAACATCAAAGTTCATCCAGCACACAAGAGGCAGCATTAGCATTAAACTGGAGTCATATTTCTGTCCACAAGATGAATGCAAGTCTAATATTCAACTTAATTTTGTTACCTGCTAGTTGCTAACATCGTCTCGCTGGAGTTTGGTGCAGAGCAGGCAGTGCTGGAAGAAGTACTCAGAGGTTTTGCTCAAGTAAAAGTACCAACACAATAATGTAAAAAATACTCTGTTACAAGTAAAAGTACAGAAGTATTAGAGTGAAGTAAAAGTACTCGTCCTACAGAATAATGGCTCTTGGGACCGATAAAATATTCTATATTACATAATTAATACTGATGCAACAATGTGTAGGCAGCATATTACTGTTGAAGCTGGTTGAGGTGGAGGTTGTGATGATTAATGGGCTTAAAGTTCTGCTACACTTCTGTTTTCATGTTTTCATCATAAAGTAGCATAAAACGGAAATACTCAAGTAAAGTGCTTCGAAACTGTACTTAAGTACAGTACCTGAGTACGGTTTCAGCCCACAGTGGTGAAAAGTAACTAAGAACATTTAAAGTTGCAGCTGTAAAACCAAAACAATGAGCTAAAAGATGCTAAAAAAGCTCCATATAGCTGAGGGTTCATCACTATGACTGACACCTTTCACATTACACAGAGAGACAGAGCACATTTGAGTCCCGCCCACACCGGAGGGGAAAACAATTCATCGCTCTCCATTGACTTTGGAGGATTCAGGCAGTAAGGCATCAGCAGGAGGAATGGGAACACTGTGGGATCCTGACGCTCAGCTGAGGATGTGTGCTTTGATTATTATTAAATAAGTTACAGTTGCTAATTTGGCCAGACAAACTGTAGAGGTTGAAGCTAACTAAGCTATGCAGGGCCTGGTTTTGATCTTAGATGTTAACTATTTGATCGAATCACCAGGTAAGATCATCATCTAGCCTAACAAAGTATTTCTGGCCATTGAATCATATCTCCAAAAAAGGCAAGGTAAGGAGAAGGGACACCGAGACGTAGACATAAGGTGCTAAAATATTCCTCTGACATGCTGAAATCTAATGTTTTAGCTAGCTACAGGCATTTTGTTAGCGTTTCAGCCCTTGGTTGCAAATTGTGGCGCCGATTGTTTTCCCCTCCGGTGGGCGTGGCTTTCAGAGTATGGCGTGTCGCCCTCTGTCTCTACAGTAATTTGACCTATTGTTAGTATAAAAATATTGATTAGTGCTGCGTTAAAGTAAAACATCTTGGTCTAAATTTGGGATGCAGCCAGCAGCAGACAAATATATTAGCTACTAGATGGTCCCCACAGGTGCCTGCAGTTTGCACACCGTCCCACGGGCTGATTCTGCATAAATTAGCCAGTCAGCTTCTCTCTACACACTGTGCTTAGAGGACAAGAGCACTGAGATATTTTCATAGCTATCAACATCCCCCCAGTGCACGATGCTGTTAACCCCCCGCGGATCAGGAGGCTGAGCTACTACTCTCCATTTAACTCACACACACACACACACACACACATGCATATAAACACACTCACAGAGAGACGAGCAGCTCTGTTTCTCTTATTTTCTCACATTATGAGAATTCCCTCCAGACACTCATGTTTTAAACAACCAGGGAGTTGAATGTATGCATGGGCTGTAATTGGCGGATTATGAATTCCTACACACTGTGGCACTGTTGACTTTGCCATCTCTGATTCCCCTGTGTTTTCATTTCAAAGGCCTCTATTTGTAGCCTTTTGGTGAAAAACCACAGTTTAATGTGAGTCCTGCAGCCCCAGTGTGCTGAAATACACACATTTTAATAATTGGGTCCTTTTACACGGCGATAAATTATGCATGAACTTAATGGTCGGGGATTGTGGCCCCTGCTGATATGGAAACTGCACGGGTTTGAAAACTCTGTGGGGAATCAGCAGGAAAAATGTAACATATATACGATGGGTTTGAATATGCATTCATTAAAATCATATGTGGTTACTTTATTGTATCCTCATGATCATTAGATGAAGTAAGAAGTGACATTTTCCTTTCTCACTTTTATGTGTCAGTGTGTGCTTAAAAGTTGACGTGTTCCTGCACATGTGATTTAATTTTCACACTTTTGCTGCACTTGGCAAATGAAGTCATGCTGTTTCTGATTAGAGCCAACAGAGTTTCTTTCAGCTTCGTTAAGATCAGAATAAAAACTGTTGCTTCATCCAGCCAGTCAGCAGCTGCAGAGCTGAGGTCGCACAACGAGTTAGCAGTCAAAACCACTAAAGGAATCTTAAGTCTTTAAGACTTGGGAACAAACAAACTTCCCCGACATGCAGACACATGCACGTTTGCGCCACATACACACATTTTAAATACCGTTTCAGTGCCTCAGGCAGGGTGGAGAAATAACCACCAGCTAAATGCTGTTAAAATGTTGGCTGTGACAAGTTTTTCTACTTTACCAGCCATGTTGGCAGGAAACCAGCAATTATTGCGACGTCCTATTCATCTGTAAAAACTTTTATTTGGCCTTTAAAAAAGAGTGAAGCTGCATTTTGGAATTACTAGTTGAGGCTGATGGGAGAAAAAGCTGTTCCTCTGTCCTGATCGCAGGTCTGGTTTTAAAGGTCTACATTTTTTTTATTTTTCTTTGGAAAAAGCGGCTGGAAAAAAACCCCCTCACTCATGAAGACATTTGAAACCACATTATACTTGTCTCATAATTCATTATTCATGCCTAATCTGTTAAATCCAAAGTATTTTACAGTACACCGTGTGTTTACATTTTAAGCATGGGTGGCACCAGAAGTGTCAGGATAAACTGAGCCAAGTCCTGACATGTTCGCTATAACTGATTTACACAGGAGCAGTGGTCATCTGTTAACAAAAGCCATTTTGTTACTGATGATACTGAAGTTTTTATTATTTTTTTATCTGTAGTATTTCTCGTTTGGAAATTGTATTCTCTTCTTTGTAGATATTTTAATTTCAACGTTAAGTGGTGCGTTGCTTTTCCAAGCCATCGGGGTTTTTCATCCCACCTGTGCATTTTCTTATGTTACTGTGTATTTCTTTTCTTTTCTTTTCTTTTATGATATGCACAAATAAAGAACTAGAGTGCCTGTCTCCCTGTGAAATTACACCAACGTGCTGACTAAAGTATTCTGTCATTAAAGGGGACAGTAGGTAAGATTATTACTGCCACAGAATGAACCTGAGAAAATGTTTGGGAGGTTGATAGTTACTGATCAGTATCAATAACTCACTCATTGAAATTCTGATTCAAAACTCATTTCTGGCCTTCAGTTTGGGAGCAGAAACAGGCGATGATGTAAAATCCCTCCCATTTGCACACAAACCACCTTAATTGGTATTTTCAGTGAGGACAGTTGGACACAAAAGTTTTATAGGAAGGAAAGAGAAACAACTTTAATGTTGTAATAATTCCTGCTTCACCAGTAGATTTAAATAAAAGGTCACAGTTTTCTCAGTGATCCCTTTTAACAATAACTGCATACTTTCACTCTCACCTGACCGCTGCCTGTGCTGTGCCAGCCACAGGGTGTTACCACCACCACCCCCTCTCTCTTTCTGTCAGTGAATGTGGGGGACGTGGTTACAGATGAGCTCATCACTGCTTCAGATTTACAGTTAAACCAATTACTCATGAGGTCATGGGAAGTCCTCACGTTTGACCGATCACTGATAAGTTTATCAGATTATTCTCAGCCAAAAAGCCTCTGAGTCACACAGGAAGAATGAGAGAGTTTAAAGGGAAGTTGGCAGCCTCATTTATTTAAAGAAAAGAAAAAAGACAAAACCGGCAGCTTAGGTTAGTTTGTTTGCATGGTACAAAAGTGATAAAATGAGGATAAAAACAAGTTCTATTTACCAATAACAAATGAAGGAAAATAAGATAAAAGTAATATAGAGCATGAGAAAGCAGGGAGGTTGGTATCAACAAAGTGGTTGCATAACAAGTAAGGGATTACAGGCTGAAATCTTTATTCACAGATACCCGTACTGTATGTCTCTTATTTTGTTTTTACCAGCACAGGTTTTACATCAACCACCAGCCCTGTAAAAAGCACTCATGTGTTGCTGATTCATGCTGACATAGCACATAAAAACACATCATGGCACATTCAGGATCATCGCTGTGCTGTGATTTGGATTGACCACACTCACATACCAGTTCCATTGTCTTCACAGAAGTCTTTGTCTGAAAGCTTAAAGAAAAAGATTAAAGTGACAATTTAGTCCCCCGCAGGATGAATTATATTAACTTTGGTGATTCCTGTACTTTTCCTCTATATGAGCAAATATCTGCAATACTAATGACATTTCCTTCAGCCTCATCTGTACAAATTAGCAATAACTGGCTAATAATAAGCATGTTAGCATGTTGCCGTTAGCATTTAGCTCAAAGTACCACTGTACCTCACAGAGCTGCTGCAGATCTTCAGTCTTGTTATGTCTCTGTGTCTCAAAACTCAGTTTCTGAATGTCGATGGGATGAGTAGTTCCTCTGCAAAATATCTCATCGTCATTACAAACCTGACATTTGTGTATGTACTTAACATATCCATGCATTTCACTACTTAAAAAAAATATGTTCCCAACTTTCCCATCAACCTTTCCATTATTAAAGTTTTAATAAAGACATTTAAGTTAACAGCCAGCTAATGGAGGGTTTACAGCACTCAGTCTAGTAGGATTATACTGTCCAGATACTGTAGCTTATAGTATTTTGCTTAGAAATGCATACCCATAGTTTGTGTTTTTATTATATTTTTCTTTATTATTATTATTTTAACATATTGCACTATTGATGAGTTTGTAAAAGTGTCTTGTGAACCCAGAAATGGCTGTTAACATGCGTCTAACTAAAATAAAACTTTTAATTTATTTAATTGTTTGTGTGAATTTACTAATACACTTGTTCAGTAAGGTAAAACAAAAACACTGTTAGGAGAGAAAATAACAACTGAACTACTTTTCAAACTAACCCCGCAGCATACCATCTGTAGAAAATACCAAAATTGCTGTCATTATGGCGTCGCACGCTCATGTGTAATGATGCACAATGGCTGTTTTGGCAAGTGAGACAATAGCAGTGTTTAAAAAGTATATTTAGATGTGATGCTGGTTCTCTGATCCTTGAAATCAGAGAACCAATGTGTGTTAAATGGTAATGTGTCATTTCCTTGCTGAAATGACACATTACCATTTAACAAAATAAGTTTTAGAAGTGAATGCTGATCACGGAGGAACCTGTTTCCCACAACAGGTCAATGTGTTGTGATGGGAAGTTTTTCTTTTTCAGCAGCCAGGCACCCCAATCACAGAGGCACTATTAACAGCAGTTTGCCACATCCTCAGGCGTCTTTATTTTGGTCAGAAATAATTTCTGACGTCCGGTGCACGAGTAAAAACAGGTCGTATTATGCAAAACAACAAAGAATGTAGAGATAATGAAGTACTGTAGATCTACATAGAAGGTTTGTGCTTTTTACTTTTTACACTAAATGAGTTGGTTTTGACTAATGTAGCCTACTGACAATGCTCTGAAGAGTGATATCACCTACAGCAATCTGCAGCATTATTGTGGCCTAAGGGGCAAAGGTGCACGCTGTATCATCTAACCACAACATCCAAGTTTTGAATTTGACAAGGCACTTTTGTTGCTTGTCCCTTTCCACGTTTCCTGTCACTTTAGCTACTGTCAAAAAAGGCAAAAATGTCCAAAAAAGAAACCAAATGTGTGGACAGTTTTTTTTTAAAGAAAAATCTTTGGATATCCAGCGGGTGGGGTAAAAGTTGAATCAACATCCAGCTGTACCAGAAACCATGACTCAAAATCTGTATGAGACCAGTTCAAGTTTGTAACATCAGAAAAGTGGACAATATTGAGGCGTCTGACACCAGCATTGAGTTTGAGTTTATTTGCATTCATGCTCACAGTTAACAACTGAATAGAAGCAGAATTTACATGAATCAAAATAGAAATATATCTATACATGATTGTACATCATAAAAACATAAACCTATACATATATCTATATATACACATGCACCCATACATTCATACTCCCATACAACCATGCATACATTGTAAAATACCATAAAAACAACAATTTAGAAACACAAACACACTAAATATAAAGCATAATACGAGACTTTTGTTTGTTCAAAAGCCTAAAACGACCTGCGGCCAACCTGACAAGGACCTCTAGTAGGCGTGTGAAGTATGACTTTTATTCGAGATGTTGTTTTAGAGCCACAAAACCTCGTGGGTTGGAGGTCGAAGTGGATGGCTGGATCAACAAAGTATGTGACTTTGATACAGGAAATTGCTGTTCATTTCCTCTTTCTTTCTTTCTTTCTAACACATGATATTACAAGGAAAATAAGTTTATTACATAAAGGTTAAGATCATATCGCATTGTGTAGCAATTGTTTGGTAAAAAAAAAAGAGACACAAAAAAAGAGAAAATTAAAAGGAAACAGCCGTTCGGGACCAACCTGAAAGTGGTAAGAGATAAAAGCCCTAATGTATGATGTGTATATGATGTGACCTTATTTGCAGTTATGCTCATTCACTTGTGGTTAAGACCCTGAAGTCAAAAACAATGAACATACATAATGCATTTTCCTCTTTATGACAAAACCTTGGTCAGGCCAGCAGACAAACAGAGCACTAATGGTTGTTGTTGCTTGACTTCACAGCCCATAATTTTGGGTTTTGAGTTACCCGCAGAGCTCACAGCACCTGCTCGGGAGAGCATCAACAAACGGTGGTGCAGGAAGTGCTTTATTATTAGCCTGCTGGCTTTTGTTACTGTTTGCTCAGTGACATCATGGTAGGTTATGAAGTGAGTAATGGAGGTTTGTTTGCTGACAGGGTGTACCAAGCACGTCTGCAGAGAGAAATAAGGTTTGGCTTTTAGCTTCCTTTCTCTCACTTGTGTTGTCAGCCATGTTAGCAGCATTGATCAGTGGATTGGAATGTCGGTCCACCACTCTGGTCCAGACTGAAATATCCCAACAACTACTGGATGGATTGACATGAAATTTTGAACAGACATTCACGGTGCCCAGAAGATGAAGCCTACTGATTTCGGTGATCCCCCCCGACTTTTCCTCTAGTGCCCCCCCATGAGGTTAACATTTTGTCGTTCAGAGTGAAATGTCTCGACAACCATTGGATGTTAATAACTTTGGTGATCCATTTACTTTTCATCTAGCGCCATCATCAGATCAAATTTTTTTATTTGTCCAATACTTTGGTTTATGATCAAATACCTGCAAAACTAATTACATTCCCATCAGCCTCAGCTGTACTTTGTTTTTAATGTTAACAATCAAATGTTAGCAGTAGTGGAAGAAGTACTCGGATCATTCACCAATACCACATTGTAGAAATACTCTGTTACAAGTAAAAGTCCAAAATATACTTATACCAAAAGTAAAAGTAATCTTTATGCAGAATGGCCCATTTCAGAACAATATATTAAATTATTGTATTAAAATGAATAATACTAACCATCATTTATTTGTGGATTATATTTTATATTCATCGTCTGAATCTGCAAAGTATCTAGTAACTAAAGCTTTAAAATGAATTACTCAAGTAAAGTACAAGTACCTCAAAATTGTACCTAAGTAGGCTACAGTGGCTACTAACTTAGTTACTTTCCACCTCTGAATGTTAGCATACTAAGATGGTGAACATGATAAACATTTTACCTGCTAAACATCGGCACGTTAGCATGCTGACGTTAGCATTTAGCTTTAAGCACCACTGTGCCTGAGTGCAGCCTCACAGAGAAGCTAGTGTGACTGTAGACTCTTTGTCTCTTTAAATTCAAGAACATACATTTTAAAACAACAAAATATATCGGAAGTCTAATGTTGCCCTCTTCTCTTAAACATAGCTGTCTATTTTTAGTGGGATACTTCTCAAAGATAGTTTCCCATTGCGCTTTACTGATATATTCAGTGGTTCCTAAATAGCCATCAAACTGTCTGATTGAACAGGAAATGAATACAGTCCGACCTGCCATATTGTGCTTGAATAATTCAGGCTTTCATTTGGGGAGACCACTTGCAATCAATCAGTACCAGGAGAGAAGGGACATCCCTATTATGAAATGCAAATTCTTGGAAACTTCATTTGATTGGACTGGTGTGTGTGTGTGTGTGTGTGTGTGTGTGTGTGTGTGTGTGTGTGTGTGTGTGTGTGTAGTGAACATGTATGGCATGTTTGCTAACAGGCTTACTGAGAGCACCAACCCACAAAAACAGAGTAGCCCTGATTAAAATATCTTCCCATCCTTATCACAACCAGGATCCCATTATATAACTGTGTAACCCATTGTGTTTCCTGGTCAGCGAGCATACTAACTAAGATGGAGAGTGGATTGCCCTCCACTCTCGCCTCATTAGGATGCAAGTGGGGCTGAGGTCTCTGATGGATGTGAAGGCCTTTGTTTGTGAGTTGAAGTAGGACCCATTTGTCCTGCTGTCTCAACAGGGACACGGGAGTTTAATAGCTGGAGGTTGACCTAGTTGCCTCGTCTAGGCTGCGCTTCTCTCTGTGAGCGATTGAGAGTGAAAGAGAAAATTGGGGGGAGAGGAGAGAAAAAAATCAGGGAGGAACTGGGGTATGCCCCCCTCTCCCCTGCTGAGTGATGGGACAGCTGAGGGCAACTGAGTGTTAGCAAAACAAACCCACATATTCTCACTGCTCTCGCTGCAGAAATAGAACAGCAGCATCCATGAAGGCATGTGCAACAACTGAAGCTAACAGGCAACATGCTGCTGCAATTCTGCTCACTTTACAGAAAAAGCACCTAAACCATTTGCTAAATACTGCATTAATGACTATCTCTGATGTTAACACTGAATCAGTCAATTATCATCCAACTCTGCCGCTCTACTGAGCTTTTTAGCCACTTTTAGCTCATTGTTTCAGTGTTTTGATTCAGTCTCATCGCTCTCATTAACCTAATTTTCAGCAAAAAAATCTCTGATAAACTGACAGCACACTTCCTGCCCAGTGCCCAATCACAGACGGACAAGATTTGCGACTAGCTGGTGAACAAAGTGCCTCTGAAATCCAGATTTTTTTTATTTTTATCCATGCGTAAAACTCATGCATTCAAAACTTTACTTAGGTAAAAGTATTAGCAGTAAAATGTACCATTGTATTGTAAAAGTAAAACTATTAATTGTGAAGAATGGTTCCTTTAAGTTTTCACCACCAATTCCCACCTCCCCCACCACCTGAAACACCAAAATAAAAGCCTAAATAAGACCACTCTGTGGAAACAATCGACTGTTTTTCAGTTACTGAAAAGTAGATTTTAATATGTGACTTTACTCATGTTGAATGTAAAAAATGCAAACTATTATATATAATAAAAAGTAGAAAGCCTCCCAAAATGGAAATACTGACTGTAAAACACTGCTTGAGTAAATGTACTATTTCCCCACTCTGGTGAGATCTGTAGATGTGTGAAGCTGTAATCATACAAGAAAACTAATATACAGTACCACCCTGGTGCCTTCATTTCACTGTAGCCATTAGGATGTGATATATTTACATCCTGGAGACATTTACAGCATTTATTACCTTTTTAACTCTGTTTAACAACCTGTTCCTCTCTTCTGTGCTGCTAGTAATGACTGAATTTCCTCCTGGGATTCCATAAAGTTCATCTTCATCATATTTCAGGTTATCATGTCAGTCCACAAGTTGTCCTCAGGGTGTTTTAGCTATATGTGGTGTCAGCTCTCAAATGTAGATGTAAACAAAGCTTTACTCTGAATTTAAAATAGCCTTATCGGCCCCACCACACGTAGAAACGCCAACATGCTACGAGACAAAAGGAATCAAAACAGAGGAGATATTTTGTCAGCATTCCCAGATCAGGTTTTAAAGCGCTCTGGGGATACAGAGAAAGCCCTAAAAATGTCACATTCAGTGTCATGCTACAACATGTTGCGTGAAATTCTCCAGGCAACATTGTTGAGTTAAGGGTAGGAAAAAAAAATCGCTGAAATGCAGATGTTGACAATAGATGATGAGGGATTGTTCACTAGGTTTTCCTTCCAGAATCGGTCTGCCCACGTGTTTGTCCGTCAAAGAGTGTGCAGGAGCTGCAGCAAAACTTCCTGCAGGACAAGGATACACCTGCTGTGGTTGAACAGGTCTTCACTGTGCCAAGCACGTCATGGCCGTTCCCTGTGGGGGGAGCCTATTGTGCTAAAAGCTGCTGAACTTGTAGAACGCTATCCAGTTGTCAAGAAACACAGTCACATGCTGTTCTGTTTTGTTGCAATGTTTCTTCTTCTCTCTGTGTGTGTGAGTTCATGATGTGCAGACCACTGCGACAAAATATTCTGAACTTACAACAGTGTTTCTTTCTCATTTGTAAGACTGATAGAAAGTCTTCATTCTGAAATATGTTCAGTGCAAATGAATGTAGCCACTTTTCGCTGGGAGGGAGGTTATTTTGTTTTGTTTTGTCCTAACCAGCCAGTAGCGAGTGACATATCCATCCTGCTGATGCCAGTGGCAGTTACTAGGAGCAGTTAACTTAACGTTTTTCACATTGATCAAAGAAATGTCGATATGTACGGTGACCCTGAAGTGCAAAACACAACAGCAAATTGCAAAACACGATAGCAAATCATAAAGCTCTTCATAAAGATCTTCAAACTAGCTAGACCTATGCTAGGCTACTTTTTCTGAGTGAAAACTCTGCAAAAGCAACTACTTCCATTTGTCGCAGACTGCCAGACAGTACATCCAATCACGACGAGGAATCATTGTCCAATACGTACGTACCTAATCTGGTTTGAGTTTCACCAATGCTGTTCAGGGCCACAGTAGTTATTTCTTTAAGTCGACTTACAACACCTTCTACAGCTGCATCGATTTCATCCAAGTTTGTTGCAATTTTTCTGCTGCTATTTTTCATAAATGTAGCTAGCTAGCTAACTATGTAGGAAGGCATCCTCATTCCTAATCCTGCCTACAAAGCTCTGATTGGTTGATTGTTTCTTCAGCTGGGGGAAACACCCAGACCTTTTTGAAACAGCCTATCTCTAGCAGGGTTAATGGGGTAAAGCTGAGGCTAGCAAGCACTGCTACAAATATCACTTTTACATGTAAAATGGAATTCATGCTAAAATAACAGTACTGTAAATTAGCAATGTTTATCACTGAGCGGGCTCCTTTTTTTTCTCCCTTCTAATTCCACTTCCTGTTTTTGCATCATTCACTTTTCCTTCCATTCAAGTTTTTCCAGTGTCAAAACATGCACGACATACGCTGAAACCACAGCTGAAGGGAAAGAAAAGCTTCCCATGAAATCCCCAGACTGAAGTTCCTGTAGCATGTTTGACCAGCAGATTTCAGAAGCTTTCAGAATTTTGGACACAGGCCAGTCATTTCAAAATAAAGCATTTTGTGGCTTTAGATGCTCAGGGTAATCATAGTTATTTCAGGGCGCCACTGAAATGTACTGATAGCTCCTTATGCTGAACAAGGCATCATGTGTCTTTTGTGTGTGGTTTCACAGGCAGGTGAAGGTGGACACTGGCTATTTTTGAAGTCTCTGCTTTCAGTCCCTCACTGTGTCTCTGAGCTCAGGGGCCCCGCTGCAGCATATCAAACGCTGCCCAAAGACAAAGCTACTTTGTGGGGGTTTTTTCATGGCCACAAAGATAGATTCCTAATGAGGCTCCAGTCTCTAAGCTCAGATCTGACTTTGGGACTCTTGTCTCGTGTTTCAGCTCACATTGCAAAAAAAAGAGACTTTATCAGTCTGCTCTCTTTTCTGCAACTCAAGTAAAGCTCAAAGGGATTTTTAAACCTTTTTGGGTGGTTTATGGTTTCTCAGAATATATTTAAAAAATACATTTCAGATCTTTCTCTAATTCAATTGCCTTTGTTTTGCACATTACTCCAGAAATACTCATACAGACAAAATCATTATCTTTGAAAGAAATACCCATAAAAATGTATTTTATAAACTTCCTTTTAAATGTAGTTTTTTTTGTCGTTATATTGGAAATGTTGATTTCTTTGTAGGGAGTCAAATTTGGGGGGCTGAATATTGATGAGCAGGCTTTAATTAGTTATGGTGTTAGTCTTTCATTTATTAAAGATGGCTGCTGGTGTTTCATTTTCCATTTTGTATCATATTTCAGAAAAAATATGTATTACTATAATATTAAATAATATTAGCATAAACTGTCATAATGATTTATTCAAATGTAGATGTAAATTTAAATATCTTTGCTGGACGAATTTAAAAATGGAAACAAACAAAGAAATCACCTGTTCACCTACAAAGGAGGAAATGGTTTGTAACAGAGAACAAAACAAAAGGATTTAATCATGGAGGAAGTGTGTCTGTAAATGCAGACAGAGGAGATGAACAGGTTTGTAGAGTTGTTTGAATGTGATCTGACTTTCTTTGACAAAACAGTCATTGCACATTACAAGAGCTGAACGTAATAATGTGAACACATGAGCAATAAAACACAGTCAATACAACACTGCTGCAGTTAATTTAGACAGTCAGAGTGATTAAACTCTGTGGAAACAATCTAAACTGAACACAAGCTTCTCTTGTTCTGTTCAGTTCACTGTAGGACTGTTGTTTTGAATTACATAATGTTCATGTTATGTGTTGTAAGAAAGAATAAACCCAGGTCTGTTTATACACTTGTGTTTATGGAAAACGTGTGTGTTATCGTCATACATACGGTCCATGCTTGTAGACAAAAAACAAGCAAAATGAGTTGATACCGAAAAAATGTTCCTCACAGCAGCCTCCAGTCCAGCTAGATCTCTTTGATGGTTACAGCGGATCTGTATCAAGTGAGCATGTTAGCTCCTAGTGAAGCAAAGCTTTCAACCTGAGTGATGAAAAAAGATTTTTAGAATATATCGCACATCACATGATCAAAACAGCACTTGCACAACAGTAACTGATACATAGAATTTCATCTCTTTCACACAGCTGTACATGGTAAACACAGTCAAGGATTCACAGGTTTATTTTGTCACATATACAAACAATATGTGCATCCATCCATTTTCTTCCGCTTATCTGGGGCCGGGTCGCGGTGGCAGCAGGCTAAGCAGGGTTGTCCAGGTGTCCCTCTCCCCAGCAACACTTTCCAGCTCCTCCTGGGGGATCCCAAGGCGTTCCCAGGCCAGATGAGATATATAATTCCTCCAGCGTGTTCTGGGTCTACCCCGGGGCCTCCTATCAATTGGACGTGCCCGGAAAACCACTAAGGGGAGGCGTCCAGGAGGCATCCTGATCAGATGCCTGAACCACCTCAACTGGCTCCTTTCGATGCAAAGGAGCAGCGGCTCTACTCCAAGCTCCCTCCGGATACCTGAGCTCCTTACCTTACTATCTCTAAGGGTGAGCCCATTCCCCCTACGGAGGAAACTAATTTCGTCCGCTTGTATCCGCAATCACATTCTTTCGGTCACTCTACCAAAGTTCATGACCATAGGTGAGGGTTGGTCAGGCATCGGGCAAAGGTGGGGACCTGGGCGTGCCGACCCCTGGCATTGCAGAAAAAAAATTATAAATATATGTAAAAAGGTAAAACAATGTAGTTCTTCACTTAGCTAAAGTTGCCACATGCTTGATTTTGATTTTAAAAGATTTCAAACAGCAAAAATGTGGCATTATTTTGTGAATCTTTTAGGCAAAAATGGTAAAATGAAGAAAAATATTAACATTCTGTTTTTTTGTTTGTTTTTTACTTGAGTTGTGCATGCTAGCCTTAGCTAATTTTGGAACATAATGACTCTGACTGGGACATGCTTTGTACTGTTGTTTTTGCAGAGTGATTACATTTACCTCTAATGTCATCCCTGAAGCTTAGCCTGTAGTGCTAGCTCCAGCCCACCACCAAAAGCATGTCTCTTAATGAATACCCAGTTCTTATAAATGAAAACCAGTTCCAAATTTGGAACAATACAGGGTACCCAAGCCTGTGGCTATGTTAGTGACATATTTATCTGCTATTAACTAACTATTAACATTATATTATTTAAGTATTTGTCACCAAAGTGTGTCACGAGTGGGCTGCAGAGAGCTATGACGGGCTTTGAAAATGAACTCATTACGGTAGTCAGTGCCAAATGGAGGTGGTGGCAGGTCCATGTGGGTCACTCCGTTGCATGAAGGACAGAGCTAATTACATGTGAAGGATAGAAGATTACTTTGCTTTAACTGGGCTGTCAGTGTTTTCTAAGGAGATCAGATGAATTTATAAGGAAGACCCTTCAGCTAAGCCACAGGCCCACTGAGTGGTCACAGTTGAATGGAGAAGGGTCAGTGTGAAAGCACATTTGAATGCTTTACTGCAGAGCTCTAGCAAGAAAATCCTCCAATCATCTGACAGATTAATGATATTAAATGACTCGAATGTGAGAGAGAAAAAACACGTCTGACAGTATTTATCATGCCTTGTGTACGGTATTCCCAAATGCTGATGGTCCTTTTTACATGTTAACATTGTGCTCACTTCAAGCAGGGAAATGAATCAAAAACTCTGACATGCAAGGTTTAACTGAGGAGCACAAACAAAGGAGCACTGTGGGAGAGAAAGTGATAAGAGGCTTAACGCAGGCTCAGTGACAGTGCAGGCTATGTACAGTGAATTTACTGCCATAACGGACAGAATAGAAAAGAAAAAGGGAGGTGGAGGTGGTGCAGGGAGTTTGTGCCTTAACGTAATAACCATCAGTTGTTGTAAATTGTTCCAGAGCAAGGAATTACTAAAAATGAACTACTGTAGCTCCTTGGTTTTCTACTAGATTAACGCAAATTTTTATTGAGGAAATCAAATACGTGTGCTCTGATTTCGTTTGGAAAATCAGTCCGCATTCATTAATGCATGTTAACTTTTCGGAATCATGTAAAATCTCAGAATTGGTGCATGCAGGGAAACTTTCCAATAATGGCTACATTAGCCTTAGCTCTGCCCCTGTTATGTTTTTGAAGCTAGTTGCACCAGATGAGTAAGAGCTTTCTGAGAGTGACTGATCAAGACCATGGACGTGTGTCTACTTCATAGAACATGATCTCTACAGTATACAGTATTTATAACTTTGGTAACTTGTAGCTAATTGCATTTTAGCTTTAGTCACATATACACATAATGTTTCCCTCTCATTCTCAACTGCATCGATACAACGAACTCCCAAGTATGCACATGTAAATAAAAAGTCATAGGTTACCTACATCTACAAAGGATTGGCAGTTAAGTTAAATATATCGTTTGCCCCCTAAAATTGTTGTTTTTGAAAGTTATGTTACATTAGGAAAGTCTTTACTTAAAGTTTACTAGCTAAGACATTCCTCAAGTTTAGTAAATCACTGGTTTGAAAGTCGCTACATTACTAGTTACTAAGAACTAGCTGGTGCAACCCAGTCCTGGTTCAGAAAAGTCCTGTTACTCAGAGCACCGTATGTGTTGGGGGAAACTGATTTTAATTTATTTTGATTTATGGCTCTGAGGACCAGGGGGGGGACGTGACCCAGCCCACCCCTCCCCTCAACCGGAGGTTTTACACCCTGTAGGAGTTGGGAGTCTGGTTCTCATAGAAAACCTGCACCCCGATTGTTCCACTCCACATGCAGCCTCTGATGCAGCAGCAGTTGATAAGATTTCTGATGGACTCAAATGTTGACTTTTTGGTTCTTTTTAAAGATAATGGCCTTCTGACACCCTGCAACTGACAAGACAAAGTGCAGCCTCTCCACCTTCAGAGGTGAAACGGGTTCCCCCAGGCATCCCAGAGATTGTGATGCAGATAAGGGGCATGCCTGCGTACAGACGGCCGTGAAACCCAGACTCCGTAAAAATCCAATCCATCCTCTCTTATCTGCTTCTGCTCAGCTGTGGGGCAGATGGTCCACAAACGCACCACCCTGCAAAATATCTCTATTCAGTGTAACCAGGCAGAAAACTCCAGCTTTATAAAGCTACAGGCTCCTGCGGTGAAGGGCCAGCTCGGATTGCCATGGAAATCGAGGCAGATTGAAAAGCCCTGACCAGCGAGTCAGGAGTGTTAATCACTGAGTAACATCAATATAACAACCCCCGCCCCCTCCTCATCCCTTCTAAAAAGGGCCCAGTTCATTATTCAGCCTTTCTTTGCAGTTAATGAACTCCTAGTTGAGACTCCTCATGTTGTGGCTGTTTAAATACCTCCATCACTGTTATTGCCAATATCAGGGGAGTCGTGCTGTTTTATACCAAGAGGAGGTCAGCGGCGGCTTGCTTCATTACACGGAGAGAGGAAAAACAACACGCTAGTGGAGACATCAACACCTCTCATTGTTTAGGTTTAACTGCAGATTAGATTATGGTCCAATGTGATTCCAATAAGAACAATTTGATTTTCAGGTAATGAGAAGTGGGTCACTGAGAGCAGCTATGAGGACAGGACACATAACTAAATGCTTAAATTCTGGAGCTGGTTGCTCATAAATTCACATTTAGCCAAGTTATATAAGTGTTACTACGTGGAGATTTACACATGACTCAAATTATACAGGTTGCACCACACAAATTAGTTGAGATAAATTATTTAGACCCTCTAACTGTCCAGTGTAACGGCTGTTTTGCTAATGCCGTTAGCTAAACAACCGTTAGCTCAACAGAACCAACTGACAAAATTCCGATAGCTTGCTAATACATGACCGTTTACACGTGGATTGATACGGTCGACACATCTGACCTGACACCTTAATCAAAATGCTGTTTAATTAATGATGTGAACTGGGAAGATTTTAAATGACATTTTTACAAAATAACACTTATAAATTATAAAACTTTATTCCAATAACAAATAGGTTAGCATAATTGAATATTTCCCATTCATTCTAAACTGCAAGAATACTACTAACTCTGCACACATTTCTCCTCACATGCATATATAAACAAAACAAAGTCATACTTACATTTATAAATGCTTAGCAGTTAGCAGTTACGTTGAATATACTGTATATTGTTTGGCGCCTTAAACAGTTATTTTTGGAAGTTATGTACCAGGGTGTGATGAGTGAAGTCTTTACTAGCTAAGATATTTTTTTGGTTTTTAATTTGACTTGATTTAGTAAATTAATTATATGAACTGAGAAGATTTTAAATGACATTTTACAAAATAATTTAGACCAAAAGCACTTAAGGTTAACGTAATTTTCCTACTAACTCAATATGCTTATATTTCCCCACATATGCATATACAATAAAACTTACTTTTTAAAAAGGGTTAGGTTTAATATATTGCTTTTACCTCCTTAAAGTGTTATTTTTGGAAATTGCGTTACAGCTTGTGATGTCTTTACTAGCTAAGATATATTTTTAAGTTTTAATGGTGAAACCAGATTAGTAAATCATTAGTTTGAAACTAGCTAGTCGTTATTAAGTACTTTACACACAAACTAGTGATGGAATTACGAATAGCTTGTGCGACCCAATCCTTGATGTATGACCTCGGCTACATTTCATTTCTCTCCCCCTCCTGACTGTACACTATCTCATGAAGCAGACGTGCAATAAAAATATCTTAAGAGTGAAGACATGCCTATGACCTCCGTGTGACCCCTGCAAAAGGCTTCTTTCTCTGGTTTGGGAATTCATTTCAGGGCTGACCCAGCTAAGAGGCGTTTAGGTGAATCGCAGACAGCGTCTGATTTGAATTTCACAGAGGGCAGAGCGTCTAGACAAAACAACTGTCCTGCGTCTTTATTCACTAAAAGGCCTCTGACAAGTGTATCAACCTGCAACAGATGAGTTCAGTAATTTAGGAGGCAAAAACAACAGACTATAGTGACATTTTAAATTAAAATCTTGCACTTGCAGTTGTGATTATATGCAGACATCTGTCCTCTTAATACAATGCTGATGCTCACATATTTGAACTATAGATCTGATTATTACTATGTTGTAACGGTTTGTGGTTATCAGATGAAAAGTAACTCAGGACAGTTACTCATTAAGTACAAATTTTAGCTACAGGTACATTTCTTGATTATTTCTCTTTTCTTAGACTTTGCCAGACTTTTTTACTTCACAATATTCAGAAGGAAATATTGTACTATGGCAACTAGGTGATTTTCAGTTTAAGATTTTAAGTATTTTTTCCTTCTTTCCTTGTTACTTTGCTTTCTTTTTTCTTCCTTCTATCCTCGTTTCTTTTCTTCCCTCCCTCCTCCTTTGCTTTGCTACTTCAACTAATATGAAATAATGGAAATCCTTTTGTGGTTTGTGGTAGCAAATGTGTCTTTCCTGCAAATTGTGTTATTTTATTCCTTTTTGTTGCTCAGCAAACCATATAACACTTGCTAGTTCCACAAAGCACTGAATCTTGAATCCTAAATCTTTAAACTATTTTGGGGCCTCTCATCTGTTGAATGATGAAACTCCACTGAGTCCGCTGCTCGCCATGAATTTCCCCATCAGTCAGTGTGCGAACATAAAGCTTTGGAGGCCACAGCCTAAACCCACCGTAATCCCTCATGCCCAAACAAGACCAAAGACAGATTTCACAGGCTTGTGCCTCACAATACCCAGACTGGAGGGGACACGGCTCTTTGTGGACCCGATTTGTGTCTGGACATGGGCACGTTATGGATGTTGAGTGGGTGTAACTGTGTAGCCCAAGGTTCAAGGTCAAAATTGTAGGGAGAATGAAAAAGTAATTTACCCATCATCTTGTGCTCGCACCCACGCACACACAGATATCCCCCTTTCCCATTCCAGCTGTCGACAGTCAAGCTCTCTCATACGGAGGCTGAGAGGTGAAAGAGCAATCATCACCTCAACAATGAGGCTTTCACACTGGCTGAGCCAAGGAATGTCACTGCATGAACACTGTTAACCATCCATGGTGAAAAAAAAAACACTGTTGCGGCACACAAGTGATGCCCAATAGTTTTGTACTGGCCAAAGGGTACAGTGTTACGTTCCGTAATCTTTGTTTGTTTCCTGTTTTATTTTGAAGTATTGTTTTTCTTGTCTTCTCAGTTCCTGAGAATCTTGATTGTCTGCACCTGCTCACCATTACACACCTGCCCCTGATTCCCTCGTCATCCTCTTCCCCATTTATACTGGTCCCTTTCCTTTGTTCCCTGCTGGTTCATTGTATTGGTTACTGTGTAGTGCGTGATCTGTTTTCCATGTGCGCTAGACTAAGTTGGAGTTTCCTCGCGTTTCTGCCTCCCGAACCCGGGACTGCTCGTTTGCCTGCCCTCCCCGTACCTGCGTGTAAGTCGATTTAATCTTTTAACTGTTCTGAGCCTCCTGGTCTGTCTGCACTTGTGTCCTCTCCCTGCAATACATCGTAACATACAGTTTGACAGATTTTGGTGCATGCTACAACTTGTATTTACATTACAGTGGATTTCAAATGCTGTTTGACAATCCAACAAACGTGTCATTTGAAGCACACTGACACCTTTCACATAATCCAAGCAGAAATTATGGTTCTTGCAAAATGTATTTGGCAAAATTAGTGTTGCTGATCTCTTATTCTGGCCTGAAAATTGAAATGAACAACCTTTTTCATGCCAGAATGAGATCGGCAACACTAACAGAAAAATGTCTTGGAGGAATTACAGCACTACAGTAGAAATATTTGATCTAAACTGCTGGAAGATCAGTATTCAGGTGAGTACTATCTGTTTTGCCTGTGTTCTTTCTGCCACAGCTCTCTCTGTCTCCATGGATCCTACAGATTAATGAAACCAGCTTCTCTTCTCTGCACCAAAGAAAACAGGAGTGCACTTCTCTAGCTCCTCAAACAGCGTCTCCCTCCTCCTCCCCCCTCTCCCCTTGCAGGTGGCCCCGTTCGCTACTTTGAGCGAGGCTGCAGGGCTACGGGAGGAATTCACATGTAAATAGGCCACTTGCTCTCAATAGACTGGGGGAAGAAAAATGAATCCCATCATGATAACCTTGCATAATAAGCAGGGGTGGAGTATGCATATATTGCAATGTCCCTTTTTAAGTACACAATGGGATACATCTCAAAACTCAGCAGAATAAAAGAACCCTCTGGAAGTGGATTTATGGGAACGTGAAGTTGTGCAGTTTGACACAAACATTACTACGACATGGCCAAAAAGAGCTCTATAGTATGCATCTGTAAGTGTACTTCCTTCTACCACCAGCATTACACCAAAATGTGTTAAAAAAAGAATTGAAAATAAGGATATAGGCAAAAAGTGTCAAAAGGCATTCACACATTGTCCCATGCATGCACTCATGTTGTTTCCCTTTTATCTCCAACTTAATTTGACCTTCAACATTTCTTCCAGATTAGCTTCTATCTTTCATTGCTCAATGCAGTTCCTCAGTGTGAGAATCTTCTTTCATTCTTTCTCAAAAGAGAACCAATAAAAAGACAAATTATTTTTTAGCATTCAACAACTAGCTTTGACACCCCTGTGGCTAAGACTCATGGGATATGTTGTTGTTGAATGTCAACAAATGAATCACCATTTTATCTTTGTTAAAAATGACTAATTTTACTAGCTGGTACAATATAGATACTGCACAAGCCTACAGGAAAGGAGTCAACTACGCCTCCCAAGAAGCATTGCAGAGCTAAACATCCAATCAAATGAATTCTTCTGCATGCATCGTTATTGGTGAGTGGAAGCGAAAGATTACAGATTCTTGGCCAGTGTTCGTTGAATTCAGCAACCATGGTGTTTTGTCCTCAACTGCAACAACAAAGCGTTCTGAATTTGCTACATATTCTAAGTGGCTTCCATGGCAACAGTGGCTGAGGCTTATGGGTATTGTAGTATTTACAGCCATCTGTCATATCAAACAGAATTGCTCTAAAAAAATGTAATTTGAAATAATTAAGACGCAATATAAATCTATAGTATCGTTAAATTATCCATGAGACTCCTTGATAACTTGCGTTCCTATGTTGAGAGTATTGCAAGGGTGTGTCTGTTGACGAACACTGAGGATATGATTACAAGAAAACTTTGACGTGGGAATTTACAGTGCGGAGAAATCCTTCTGGAACCAGCGGCTCCTCCCAATTTGCAGCTCTATCATGTGTTGTAGAAAAACCTCCCACTTGTTAGCACCAAACACACACAGTAGAACATTTTGTACAGTATTCATCTGTGTGCCGCCCAACCTGGAAAATAGCTGCCAAACTCAATCATGCCTTAGGCGTCTCTCAGCGAGGGCAGCTGAGATGGCTCCAGTACGGTATAAAAGCAATAATGGGAGGGAATTCTTGCATGGATGAGCCACTCCAAACAAGAAATTCTCATGAAGCAGTGTGCTTTTATTTCACGTTGGTTAGAGCGTTTTCATGCCAAGCACACCATCTGAGGTTAATGGATTAATGCAAGGCCCCTGGACAAGAGATTTATTCACCCTAATCCACCTTTCACTGAAGACTTGACAAGAACAAGAATGGAGAAAGGCTGTGTTAAGGGCCAGGACAGAGGGAGTCCTGTCTACATGCAAGAGAAGTGATTATATAATGTATATGATCAAGCAAAGTGATTATGGTTGTTTTAAACTGAGTCAGGTAATAAGCTTTTTGATGTGACCACTAATCCCTAGGTGAATGCTTCAGCAGATCAAAAGAAATGGCCTGAAGTACATACAAGGACGGAAAGCAGGACAGGCCATATGAATTGATTCTCTCGCACACACACACACACACACTGAAAGCTGACGTGGCTTGCAGAGAATAGGAAGTAGAATCAGGAAAAGTGTGAATATACCTTTGCCCTTTGAGTTTCCTTCCTCGGCAAACAAGTTGTGAAGAGGATACCTGGGCTTCCCAACACAAAACACATCAACATTTGAACCTGGAAACCTGACAAGCAATACTGTGGGTTCAAATCCAGCAAGCACCCTGTGTCCTCTTGCCATAATTCCTGTTCTCCTCTGCTTTTAATGTGATAAAGTTGTAAAAGCCACAACAAAATTGAAAGTATTCCATTGATTTCAGTTATATTCTGCTGTAGCCCTAAAGTCATACAAACGTGTGAAAACTAGAGCTAAAGACACATTTTTTCTATTTATAAATCCAACAGACCCCCAGAGATACAGCACCAAAACCCCATCAAGGTCATAATTATCACATTTAACTGGAACAGATATTTATATGGAGCGGATGTTTGGTGATTCAGCCTGTGAGCAGTGCAAACTACCAATCTGCATCACAGTGTTATTTTAGAAAGCCAGCTGCTGCACTGGCCTGTTGGGCTTACAGTCATTAATTGTTTCAAAGGAATGGGAGAGCAAATGGCGTTAATACACTGGGCTACATATCCGCCCAGCTCAGTCCAAAAATACTCAGTAATGCCCCTGGCTTCACAGTCTCCTGCCCCAGCCTGTTGTGCTGGGTCTGGCCTACAGACTGCCCTGACAACATTTTAAAGTCGGCCTGTCTGCGCTGCAGCGCATCAATGCATTTCTTAACCCTTTCCAGCATACAATAGCGGAAAGACATTTAAGCTTTTTTACTGTGGAGAGCTTTGGATTGTTTTTTTGGATGTTTGTATTGTGCTTCATTGATGTGCACCAGCTTTGCTTTTGATGTGTATGGTATTGCAGCATTAGACCGACAGCAGTTTTCCCTTTGTCTGTATATACGTAGCTCCATACACAGCATGCAAATACTTTATAAACGCTGAGTTTCAGTATCTGGTGAGAAATAAAAGCTCTGATGAAGACAGCGTTTTCAGTACAGACAATGCAGCGCTGTTCAGCATGCAATCATTTCAATGGAGCTTTAAGTTTTGGGTGTGTTCTTGTGTCAACAAAATCATTGTGCAAGCTGCTTAAAATGAAACCGAAGACGGTTTTTAAAGTGATAATTAGAGGGTAGGTGGACTGAGCATGTATTTTGTTTTTCGGAAGCCCCTTGCATCATATTCACATGCGACTGAACAACTACTCCTGTAATGTCAGATATTTAGCAGCTTCACTGGGGGAACTGGTGGTTTAGTGTCTTGCTAAAGGGCACACTGACAGATGTTTCCACACATTGCTTGTTTCAAATATCACCCAAATGAATTGAAGGTTACAATCCTGAAAATCTTTCAGTACCTGCTTTTGAAATACAAGCTCTTGAATAAAAAAGTGGACATAATAACACCCTCTGCCAACAAAAATGGTCTAAATATGTTTTATTAAGCAAAACATAATGCATAACCTGTCTAATGACAATGTGGACCAACTACAGTAGCATCTGTTGTATTTTGCCCAAACATTTTTGTAAAATCCAACACAATATGCTCTATTTAAAAACTGTAAACTTCATACGAAGTGATAATCTAAAGTGCTTTTAAAAAATGAGCGATACAAGACAGCAAACAAATCGATAACAATGCATGATAATACTTTTCTTTAACAAAGTCCAGTGTAAAAAAATTAACAAGTTATAATGACATATAAAACATTAAAATAAAACTGATGTATATTTCATTGCCCCCTCTGGCATTATCATTTACCAAATAACCCTTCAACTTGTCAAAGCCTTTTCTTAAATTATTTTTGGTAATATTGTTTGGAGCAGCCATTATCCATCCAGGGAACATACAGCATCCTTAACTTCTATCACCCTTCCAGACCCCAAACCCTCAGTGTTTTTTAATCCATATAAACTCTTTACAACATATCCACACATGTCTGAAACTTTCTCATCTTCATACTGTATTCCTTTATGTGTCACTTCCTGATCAACAGCATCATCGCAAGACCAAGACCGGGAATCCTAAATCTCAATTTTGGACTGATAAAACTCAGCGTGATGATTCTGGACCTGCAGTGAATGCCTGTATCCACCCAGGAGAATATAATTTGTTTCCTTCACATATAACAGCAGACAAGTCTTTCACATGACAAGTTTATCTCTTTTTCTTCTGTTGCCGGAGCACCTTTCTCCTTTTAAGGACCATGTCATGGAGTTTCTCCAGGCCCTCCCTGAGTCCGTCTCCTATGATGGCGCAGGCTGGCTGCAGGTGCCAGGGAGTTGCAGGGCCCAGTTCTTTCAGCGCCAGCAATTTCTCAATTTCATCAAGACCCAACGAGTTCCTCAAGTCCTGTTTGTTGGCTACCACCAGCAGGGGCACCCCCTGGTTTTCAGAGGTCTTGGCAATTTTATGGAGCTCCGTCTTGGCCTCCTCCATGCGCTCTGCATCCACAGAGTCCACCACGAATATGATTCCGTCCGTGCATCGCGTGTACGACTTCCACAGGGGGCGTAGCTTCTCCTGGCCACCTACATCCCAGAAGTGGAACGTCCCACTCCTGTGGCCGCCCAGAGACAGTTTGACCTTCTCCGCATTGAAACCTTTGGTGGGCACGGTGTTCACAAACTCATTGAACTGCAGTCTGTACAGAACGGTGGTCTTCCCTGCGGAGTCCAACCCGAGGATGGCGATGTGAAAAGACTGGAAGAACGGGATGCTTGAAAAGAAGCTAGGTTGCTCTGACAATCCGTTCCCCATCTTTCCTCATGAGGAAGGATTGGTGATTTGGGAGATTTGATCCAATCGTCCAGTAATAATCCTCAGAGCTGCTGATATTCCAAAATGACTGCAGCAATTACCTGAAAAGCATACTGCATGTTATTGTGGGTGAAACACAGGCTTACAGAAGCAGTAGCAGTTAAAGCAAGACTAAACTAATACTTCTTTCCCTGAACAGCCACTGTGGCCACAAGTGGCAATTACAGGATAATGGCACATAAAATTTCCCAAGATTGTCTTGAGTCTGTTGCTTTAAAGACACTGTCATTAGGTGAAAAGGCAGTAAAAGAGTAGCACACGAAGAGAAGAGTCATAAAGTCAACAAACTGAGCAATATAAGTTACACAACATCTATCTAAAGTTTATCTTATCTAGATTTGTAAAGTGTCCTTGGGCAACTTGAAAGGCACTTACAAATAAAATTTTTTATTATTATTAATGTCATTATATTGATATATTAACCAGCTGTAACAGATTTCCTTTTGTACTTATAGAAAGGAGTTTACAACCACCTTATTGTGCAAAATGTAATGCATCAGACTAAAATAATATGCTTATAGCCACCATATTGTACTAAGTTTAAATTTTTCATCTCATATGGTACTACTGTGACATTCCTATAGGGGCATGTTTGCTAGTTTTGCTGTAATTTTAGTATAATATTACATCCTTAATTGTATTAAAAATAGAGCTTAGTTTCCAATGACTCAGCATTTTATGTGGATATGAGATTGCACAAAATTTACAGATGACTGTCAAGTATTACAAATGTATTTTTATGTCCAGTCCAAAATTGGTTACCTACCAGTCTGAGCCATCCGTAGAGAAAACATTCAATTTAATCCTCTCTGAACAGAAACACGGTGCTCTCCGACGTATAAACAGCCTGAAATTCAACTCACGGTGTATTTCCACCTCGTATGTCGGCAACGAAGACGGAAAACCCTTCCCCAGAAACGGACAAACCCTCCCTGTCTGTCCTCGGTGTCCCAGTGTGGCTCTACCGCTGATGACACTGCTGTCAGTCTGGATGAGCGCCCACACGAACACTGCGGGCGCATGCGATTGGTGCGTGTACTCCGTTCTCTGTCCGCTGATTGGCTAACACTGGCTGTCAATCACGCGTCTGCCCGGGAACCAGGATCACCTGTTGCTCCGTATGTCTGTTGCACCATCTTACTTTTATACATCAATATTTTATCGTTATTGAGCCGCCAACAGATGGTAGCCGGTGGCTTATAGTCGGTTAGTAGAAACAACCCGGGATGCTCGTTAGCATAAGCTAGCTAACAGTAAACGTTAGTAACCGTTAAAAGTAAAATTCAAACTTACCGTTGATTCAGCTCGTGACTGAGCGTGTTTTCCTTTCTCTGTGTGTGTGTGTGTGTGTGTGTGGGTGGAGAAACGGCGCCGCCCCCTTCATCCGCGTGTTTTTGTTTGAAATGATTGGTCAGAAGGGCAAGAAGGGCAGGAAAGGCACCACGCTGCCTGCAGCCCATAATGCATGAAGGATAACAAACAGCGAACTGGCCCTCTGGCCACTGGCTTATATAAGCTGTTTCTGATAAAAAATGAACTGTTTCAGGTCACAGTAGCTTGTTTGATTTAGTTTCTTTTCACACGATTCATAGGCTATTAGAGAGTGCTTATTTATTTAGTCAATTACTAGATTTGTTTAGTTAGCTATTTAATTATTAGTTATATTTGTGTGCTCACTTTAAAACAATACTTAATGTTAGTTTTCTTTTATAGCCCAAGCTAGTTTGCAAAGCCTGTCCCTATGGGCTTTTATACAAAGACACAAAACTCAACAGAAATGACCTACAAAACAGCACAAAACATAAACAATGATGCAATAAAATAACCGTAAAAGTTTAAAAGGGTAATCACCTGATCATTTTCATTAACAGCCACCCTATTGTGCTAAATGTAATGTGGAAGTCCAAAATAATGTGCTTATAGCCACCATACAGTATTAACGTTATATTATTCATTTCATATGGTATCACCGTAACATTCCTATAGGGGCCTGTTTGCTAGTTTTGCTGTGTTTTACTGTATTTAAAGTTTATTCTCTCAGCATTTATAGCCTAAACTAGTTTGCAATGCATGTCCCGAGATGGGCTTTTATACAAAAACACAAAACTCAACAGAAAATACATACAAAACAGCACAAAACACAAACAATGATACAATAAGGTTACCATAAAAGTCTAAAATTACAATCACCAGATCATTTTCAACTTGACTTTAAAATTATATTCTATTCATGACCCATTTTTGAATCTACCCAACCTTTCATTGATTCCTTCATTCCTTAATTTGATACCTGGTCCATTTTAAGTCATATTGGCCACTCTTAAAACCTCAGAAACTACAGAACCGATATAATGAAACGTAACAAAAAGAAAACAGCTAAAACCTCTTAGTATTTTGAACTGATAATGTGATGTAAAACCAATTACATATGTTTTATTTACGTATTTGTTTGTTTAGGTAGTCTTGTGCTAAATTCTTATATTGTAGCTTCCTTTTATAGAGGATTTATTGGACAGATTTGGATGAAACTTATTGTGTTCCAAGGATTTTTCATAACTCTTCTTTTGACTTTGGCTACTTTTTGTGTTTTCTCCTGTATAGATTTGTCCCAACTGCCATAAGACTTTTGCACAGTACTGTAAAGAACAATGAAACTATTTATTAGCCATGCTGCAATAAGCTTTTTTTTCGTTGCATTGCATTATTCAGTATTGGAAAGGATAACAGGGGATTCAAATAAGAAAAACACATGGCAGCCTGTGGGCCATGTGGTTTAATGCAGTGACTGATATTCTTTTCATTTTATATTTAGTCTGCGAGTTATGCACAGAGTCACAGATGACTCATTAAACACATATGTGCAGCTCTTTCAGATATGCTTCAAACATGTGCAGGCTTCACGTGTTTATAATTCTTGGGGTACCGAATGAGCAGCTGTCAGTGGAGCAGCGGGCTTCTTAATGTGGTGTGATGTTGACCCCACAGTCACTGCATGTCTTCTGCCATGAGCTATAAGCTATAAGAAACCCTGAATATGTCGGATCTATTCAGTCCTTTTTTGTTCTCTAAGCTGTGTTACAACTCAACTTTAACATACTGTAACTTTGACAGTAGAGATGATGTTCATATATGTTCATATTTATTTAAACTGTATTGAAACTACAAACCTTGTAGCTACCTTTTAAAAAAAAAAAAAAAAAAAAAAAAAAAAAAAAAAAAAAAAAAAAAATACACCATCTGCTTTGGAAAATGGCTGTAAGTAATATGGGCTTTGATATTAAATAACTAAAACATGCATTATCACTGACGTGGTCTTCAAAAAGTTCTTACATTTGTTTTACTTCTTTCCTAAAGCTTCATTTTTTGCTATCAAAAGTAGTCAGTTGTATACTGTTTTACATCCCTGTTGTCTGTTAGTTGCACCGTTTAAAGAAAGTCAAATATTAAAATACAAAAATAATTTTTTTTGTAAAAATGAATTTAAAAAGAGAGGCTCATGATCTGTTTTTCCACGATCTTGAGAGTTTCTCCTCCACGCGGTCCAAGAATGCGCTGTACGCCCCTCTTCTTCGTCGGTGTCTCTGTGAAACAGACATTCAATGTCAGTATTCAAATAGGTGTAAAAAGCTGTCTAAAATGATATATATTACCCTTCCTACTTTGCCTATATGTCAAATAAAACACCAGAAAGCAAATA